>OX328125.1:52996128-53224558 GCA_946811695.1 Gonocerus acuteangulatus
TATTGAGAGGAGATCGTTGACCGTTGATGATGCAAGGTAGGGATTGTCGGGGTTCGGTCACTGCTACTTAATAAAACTACATTTTATCATAAAAATGGTTTTATTGTGCCGACGTTTCGGCTTGAACTTCAAGCCTTCATCAGGGCTGTAAAAAACAAGTAGGACGGATGTAGTACTGAAATATACACACACATATATATATATATATATATATATATATATATATATATATATATATACATATGCCTACAAACATAAATACACATACATATATACATACATACATATGTGGAAAAAGACAAAAACATAAAATACTAGAACATAATATATAGAAGTGAACATAATATATAGTGTTTGGAAGAACATAATATATAGTGTTTGGATTATTAGGAAAACAGATATAAGAATAACAGATTACATATTAGATTAGATATAAGAATAACAATATGGGCTTACCGATGGGAAGATAGAGAACTATTCCTCACAAATGCGGGATCATTTCTGACAGTTAATACAGGGAAATATAGGAAGAAAGGAGTTGGTGAGGGGGAGGGGGGTTCTGGACCACCCAATGGACAGAGAACATAGAAGATGAAAGAAAGAGCGGCAAAGTACAGTAAGGGGTCATAAAGTCATAAAATGCTGTGTTAATGGAAAGGGAGGCAGGTATAAAGGGCTATATTGCAGGCGGTATAGGGGATTAGGATGGAGTTTTTAATAAATGGAAGATGTTGGAGTAGGTAGAGGAGATGACTTCTTTGTCAATTTTGTCATTAACTGGATTATTTTCTAGGTGGATAAAAATTGATTCGGAAAGGAGGCGTTTTTCTTCGTTGGATTCAGTGGAAAGGATGGAGTATTGGTCAAAACCAAAGTCATGTCCGTCTGTGATGGCATGTCTAGTTAAAGCTGTCTTTATGTCTTTATTCCGTACATCATTTTTGTGGTTGTTGATACGTTTTCTTACTGGGTTTTTAGTCTGTCCAATGTACGCACTATTGCAGTTGGGTGTGATGCAGGGGATTCTGTAGACTACATTGGTCCTGTCTTTTTGTGGGATAGGGTCTTTAAGAGTCGTATGTAAGTTTTTCAGTTTGTTTTGTGTCGATAGTCCTAGTTTTAGAGTGGGGAAAGTATCGCGTAGGGATTTTGGGATTTTTTCTGTGAGGTTTGGGATATATGGGAGGCCTCTGAATTGAGGGACAATATTATCTTGGGTAGTGGGGATGGGTTTAGGGTTATTAAAAGAATTTATGAGACGGGTGATAATGTTCGTAGGAAATCCATTGGTAGTAAGAATATCGAGGAGTCGGGATTTGTTGGCAGGGTGAAATTTGGTGTCGGATAGGGAGAGGGCTCGATTTATTAGGTTGCTGGCAGTATTGAGGATTTGGTGTTTGGGGTGTGAGGAAAGGTAATGGAGAAGTCGTCCCGAGTAAGTGGGTTTGGTAAGTGGATATAGAGCCGTCTGTATTTCTAATAAGGAGTATGTCAAGGAAAGGGAGGGAGTTGTTAGTTTCGGTCTCGATGGTGAATATTAACCGGGGGTGGTAGGAGTTAAAGGCTGTTAGAATTTCTGGAATCTTATCAGGATTAATTATGAGGAAGAGGTCGTCAACATATTTTTTAAGGAAAATAATATCGTCGGGGAACATGGGGAGGATTTGGTCAAGGAGGTCATTAAGGGTAATATTGGAAAGGTCAGGAGCGAGGCAGTTACCCATGGCGAGGCCAGAGATCTGGTTGAAGAATTTATCTTGGAATAGGAGGTATCCGGATTTGCATAACTAACTTATGCATTAATTATACGAGGTTTTATAGGCTCGTGTGGTTGGGGAAATAGATTATTTAATTATTTATTTATTCACATTGTTATTTATTTATTTAAATGTTAACGTCCATTATTATTAACTAATAATTTTAGAACGGGTTATCTATAGATTACCACCCTTTTCTAGCGAGGATAGGGCTGATCGAACCCACGACCCTTGGCAAAGAGTGTTGAATGCTCACGCCTTAACACTCACTGCCACCGGGCCTCCGGTATTATTTTAACGTTAACATTGTTATTACTTAAAATTAACAAAAATTGTTGCTACGGTTTATCTAAAGGTTACCATTCTTTACTGGCTACAAAAAGGATGATGCGTTTTCATTTTTATACCGCAAAATAACCACCCCTAGTGAGAATAGAATTAAGTATAGATTGTTAAATCCTAAACACTCTAGACCATTGATTTATTTACAGAATAAGATTTAATTCAATCTAAGTGCTAGAATCAAGTATATAACAGGCGAAAAGTCAAAAAACAAAAAAATTCAATATAATTCAGGAGCTCAAAAACTCACTATACAACTAATAGAGCCTAACTATACTAAGGCGAACAAGGAGAGGAGTTATGAGAAACATAATGAGTTATGAGAAACATTTTTACCTATGGTGTCAAACTATTTGTGTAACCTTCTGCTTGGTTTATATTTGATTAAAGAAATCTGGGTCACTATATAATATTAATATGCATAAGAAGTTTAAATTACAAAGTTTTTTAATTTTTGTTTTCCTCGTCAATTTTTATTATAATATTGTTTCTTCATTAATGCTCTTTAAAAAAAATTAAATTAGGAGGAAAGCTTGTGCTATTTGGAAAGACTGGAAGTTTTAATGTTCATTTTTCAATGTCAATTTCTATTGTTTATATTTTTTCTGGAAACATACATTGATATACATACTTTTCATTTGAATATATTTAAATGCCTACTCGAAAGAAATCTCCAAGGAAAAAGAAATTTAGAAGCTAATACAGCCCAGGCAAAGACACATGAACCGCAGTAGCCGAGTCTACTTGCCTTATAAAAAAACCTTGTTTGAGCTTCGCTTTGAACGTGTACTCGATAATCTATGCAGCTGGCTAAAAACACAGCTGATTGTTGCTATGTAGATGATATTCAGTTACAACGTGGCGCTTGTAATGAATAGTTAGCCTATGACCCATTAGCCTGTGCATAGTTTTTAGACTCCTGAAGAGGCATGTGAGGATGAGAAACATGTAGAGCCATTTTAACAAATTGAGGATTATTTTATCTTCAACTTTTATTCATTGATGTTGTGCCAACATTAGACAAAATTAACGAATTCGTTTTACTACTATATATATTTATTTAAACGATTAATAAAACAATAACCACAACAAAGAAATTCAATGGAACGGAACCAATACTCTAAAAAATTTTCTTTATTATTATTATTTTTTAGACAATGTCTTAAGATTTTGAATGATCACTTTCCACCAAACTTTCCATAAAAATTCTGCTGATATTCCAGGAGTAGTATATGTGAGTTAATTGAAACACTCATTTGTAAATCAAGAGCATGATCGTGGGAAGAATTGGGGCAATTGTTAGTTAAGAGGTGATGCTAAAATCTTGAGAATGCACCTATTCAGGATTGCACCATTGTGAAGGCATTTACAGTCTTCTGGTTTAGCAGGGAAGTTGTGTTTGAAGAAGTTATGGTAACTATCAACTCGTGAAGCTTCCAGGGGTTCAATAAAGTACGATACAATATAATGATATTTTGAGAAATATTCTTACCGTTCAACGAAAATTGTCTAGAGAAGGTGTAGATAATAGTTTGTCGTGTGTTGAATAAAACTACATTTTATACCGAAATTCTGCCAACGTTTCGGCTTGACTTTCAAGCCATCGTCAGGGCTATAGAGAAGAGGGAGAACCGTTCCGTTTTTTGGAGGCTACATTTTTGATATTTCTACAGAGAAATGCAGCCGCAGGGGGACAACAAAGGGAACAGATCTCCCTCTCCACCAATAGCCCTCACGATGGCTTGAATGTCAAGCCGAAACGTCGGCAGAAATACAACTCATTTTAGTTATAAAATTAAGTTTAATTCTACAAAAGACCTTCTCAATCTCAAGGATCAACTATTTCTTCTCAGTAATATTCTAAGTTAAAGATTTCCCTTTTTGTGATATTTTATTTTTAAAATAGAGAGGGTTGGAGAGAGAGAGAGAGAGAGAGAGAGAGAGAGAGAGAGAGAGAGAGAGAGAGAGAGAGAGAGAGAGAGAGAGAGAGAGAGAGAGAGAGAGGAGAGAGAGGGAAAGATAGAGAGAGAGAGAGAGAGAGATGTAGAGATGTAGATATTTTCTACTAGGGAGAAAATGTAAAGCTTGGGCTGGTGAGTCTAGGCGCCTGAAAATGAAGTATTCATAAAATGGTTGAAAGAATGGGAACCGCGCCGAGATGAGATGCAGATACGAATGATGATGGTGGAATTACCCTGGAATAGCCGCATGCACTAGATGCTATCCGCTGGATCATCACATTCCTCCACTACCAGGCAGATTAGGGTTAGGGGGACAAGAGCTTTTAGCTTAGCCTTTTCACTCCGGCAGACTTTATGAGGGAAAAGGAGAAGGCTTTCACGCTGCATCTGGGAATTTGGTCACGGTGCTGTTTGTTTTAATGAGACCATACGACTCAAGAAATCCATCTCCTTGCCCTAGATAGGTTTGTTTATGCCCTTATCGGAGGGCATAAATCTCAAATCCAATACCAAATAAAATTTGAACTAAATTTCGATCACGTTTCATATTTGCTTAATTTTTGTCAATGTTATACAAAGTTCGAATGCCAGCATCAAATATCAATACTCATAAATTTATAACGTGCTCTCAAGTGACTTAACTTCTACATATCATAGCAAATATAATGAGAGGCGTTAAAGAGATATAATAATGGAGAAAACCTAAGTTTCATTTAAACTTTTTGGGGTCCGTCCAAGTTAACTGTTTTCAAATATTTCTCCTCTGAGGTAGTCCAGAAATGTACTTCTGAAACTTTTTTTGGGCAAATTAGGTTTTGTTTGGTGACCGGTCACTTACCCCGGGCACTCAACAGTTTTCGGGATATTCATCAAATATATAAAAGTCCAAAACTGCTCATACCTGTTATAATAATTGTTTTTAAGACTTTTTCAATTAAGGTAATCAAAATTTATTTACTGATAAGAGATTGAGTTATAACAGATTGACCATTATAACAAAAATGAGTTTTATTTCTGCCAACGTTTCGACTAGGCATTCAAGCCTTCTTCATTCTTCAGGGCTATGGAGGAGAGGGAGAACAGTTCAATTTCTTGAAGGCTGCATTTCAGTTAGTATAATTCTTTCTTCCTCAGCTCTGAAGAATGCTTGATTATCAAGCCGAAACGTTCGCAGAAATACAACTCATTTTCATTATAAAATGTAGTTTTATTCAACATATGGCCGACACACAGATTATCTACACCTCCTCAAAATTTGTTTACATAAATATAGTACATAGTTTACACAGATTTGGAAAGTAAGTTAAAATTGTCAAGTCCGTCAGTAGTTTTTGAGCACATAAAATCAAAACGATATATTTCTAGGTTATTTTGAGGGTTTTGAAGCTCTTGTGTGGGTTGAATTATTTTTTGAGTCTTCGCAATGACACTATATATATATATATATATATATATATATATATATATATATATATATATATATATATATAATTTATTTTTGTTTACAGATATAACCGATTGATTGAATTTTTTGCGTTTTAGATTATTTCCCCGATTTTATATTTTCTATAATTCACATGATGCCTAAAACTTCATTTAACTGTTTAATTGATTAACCTTCTTACTTTCACTCTATAATGCGTGAGTTTATTCTTGTAAACGTTTACAGGTATAATACCTGTTGTTCTAAAAGCCAAAAGCTATTAACGCTTTCTATTCATTAACACAATTGTTTTAATATTAACGTTTTATACGTTTTGTAAATCGGATTGGAAAATAACTTCAATACCTAAAACTCATGGGGCTACCTATATTTGTAAAGAATTGAATATAATAAGTGAGAAAGAAATAAGCCCAGACCCTTAGAAGGTACGTCCATGACGCTTTTCCAATAACGGAAATTGAAAACTTATATAGGCTGCCACTTCGGACTTACTGTGGAGCTGACAGATCCATTCTTGGCGACGAGTCAATTTTCTGCCGAATTTAGCCAGTCCATGCCTACCAGTAAGGCATTATTGGTCCACCAAACTAAATTTTACGCTCACAATGAATAGCAGTATTTTCTTATTTTTTTTTTTTTTAGGGAAATTAAATTTTTAGGGCTTGTTGTACTTCAATTTGTTGAATGTAATAACTAGACAAAATGTAAAACTGAAACTTACTTCAAATAGAGGATATAACATATATATTATATATATATGAATACATATATATATATATATATATATATATATATATATATATATATATATACACATGTAAAAAAATATACGCATATAAACTCACGCACATAAACTCACGCATACGCAACAAATACACAAACAAAGACAAATATATATATATATATATATATATATATATATATATATATTTTTTTTTTGATATTTTTTAATTATACATTTTAGAAAACAGATCTATAGCATCATATTTACTAGAAATAAATGTTTATTGTATAGGTTATATCTATAAATTATTTGTACTTACTATTATTATTATTATTTTAATTTTAACGTCCCTTTATCAATAAAGTTTATATATGGATGATCACCCTTTTCGAGAAATAGAAATGTACCTTTTCCTTCTTTTCGAAAAGGTGGGTGGTTTAAAGCCTTTATGAACCGTAGAATGTACAAGGTAACCCACTTTTAAGAGAGTTCTCGAGAAAAATATAAACATATTAAAAAGGATAAAGTTTAAATATAGACGAATTTAAAATACCACTCAATGCTCTATATAACGACTTTTTTTTTATATTGATGGATCGTTTTTATAATTTAACTTACATAACGCTTTTAATATGTCATCCCCGTGTAGATCCTGAACTCCGTTGTGTTATGATTCCGATTATTATTGTTTTAGCACTTTCCGATGGAATTTAGCTATTAAGGTCGCACTCATAATCGTATTTTTGAATATGTATTAATCTTCATCAATCCTATCTACTAGACACCCAAAATAACCCCAGCTAAAATTTATATATATATATATATATATATATATATATATATATATATATATATATACATATATACATATATATACATATATACACACACACACACATGTATATAATATATGCACATACTCGCACAGAAAATGAAGGGATACATTTATTTGTCCGCCACTAATTTTGTTATTTTGAACTCACATAACAAACGATTGAGCCAGTTCTTTAACCAGCAGATCTGGGGTAGGGAGCAGTCTATCTAGAGGGGGGGGGGGGGTGATTGAATTACAGTCCCTCGGGGGGAACGGAACTCGACGTGGAAAGGTCTATAGTGCCTCAGCTTAACTGTTCTGTCGCCTGTAGTAGCCCTGTTTGCTTAACAAACTCTCTGGCCTTCTGTGGTGTAACCTCAGGACTTCTCCCTGGGTCCGTTTTTTCTCTAATTTCAAAAGTCAAAAAGGCTTACTCTGCGCTGTCCGCACACATCCTGCTTGGATCTCTACCCTACATATCCTAGTATAGGAAGGTTTTAGACAGAAATGTTTATTTATTTTCGCCTGTGTAAAGCGCAACAGTCTCTCTTATAGAGTTTCTATGGAGGGATAGTATTTCTATGTTACCAAATGCCTAAATTCTCCGTTCTCTCCTCAGTCACCAAAAATTCTTTTTGGCTAGGGTTAGAGGTACTCCAGAGGCTGGATCAGGAACATAGAAGGGTTCCTTGGTCTCCGTTATAGCCAGTTGATATACCTCATCATTCCGCAATATACCTATGTGACCGGGCACCCAATCTTCTTTAGCTTTCCAATCCAGAGCATTCCTGCATTCGTCCATGACTTTACACCTAAAGCCGGTGCTCTCGAGCCTGCTATTGGTGCGTGGCTTTGTATAAATTGATTGGTGTGAGAAGTGCCGTATTTCAGTAGTATCTCTGCTTTTGTCGTTATGCCAATGACTTCTGCCAAGAAAATCACAGAAAGATTCCTATTCCACCTATCATATTAAAGAACGAGAGGCGTAAGGATGCCCAAAATCATGTCATAACAAGTCTTGACTGAATTTTGTAGTCTTTTTGTGTTGAATTGAAAACAAAGGCAGTTTTTTAAAGTTTGTACATAATAAAAATGATGGTGTTTTTTTCTGCATTTTCTGTGTAGGTATTTTTTATGAGCCCACGCCTTATATTTTGCAGGAAAACAAAAATGGCCTTGTAATGGACCAAAATGGCGGTCATTTTTGGACTAAGCACACTTAAAAAAAATAAAATTCAGCTAAAAGATTCTGTCAGCTCTTCTCAGATATCATCAGCTGATCAAACAATTGTTGTTTGCAGACTGGTGTTATTAATTTGCCCATACTGGCCTTTATTTTTACATTCTTGGAACGAAACTCAGTTTATAGTTGGGCTATTATTCTTCTTCTGTTCCTTACAAATATTAAAGAGTAGAACTATTTATGTTTGTTTTTTATTTATTAAGTTATTTAAAGCACACTCTTCAAGAACGTGGCGTAATTTAACTCCCTTGCTTAGAATTGTTCTTTGTTATGCAGCTCCTGGGTGACAAATATAGTTAAAACGAACTAAAGAAAATTAATTTATTGTTAAATAGTCAGTTAGTCATTTTAATAACTGGTTTTTAATTACTGCCTGCGAGTGGGTACTAAGCGAGCTTGAGAGTCTAAGTGAACTATTGGTTTATGCTGGAAGCCCGCACCGACCTTTAGCCGTTAGGAAAGCAGAAAGGCACGACTTGGTACTATCTGTAGACTAGCAGATCACGAGCATACAACCACCCACTCTCTCTGGGGCCGTCTCAAGTAGCTTATAGATCAGTTTTAGGACTGGCCGTTCGCTTGATTCGCCACATAGTGTCCTGTTAGAAAAAGAACGGGTCCGACGGGAGGGAACTGCGTCATCTTAGCCTCTTTCCGTGTCTAGTGTCATCTTGAAAGCTTAGAGTAAACACTCATAATGTTTAGCTCTGCAACCCGACAGTGGAATGAAACTAACATTTTGAAAATTTCAAGCATCGTTTCTCCGATTTAAATGGAATCCCAATTCTCAATTTATTTGGCTTTCCAGTGATAATATTTTTGCTTTTTTGAGATGTTTTACAAAATTTATGAAGTCCAAAACTGCTCATGTCTCTAGATACTTTTTTTTAAATACCTTGATCGCGATGAATATCAAACTACTTCAATAATATTCAAGACAATCTTTCGTTCTGGACCCCCGAAAGTAATATTCTCAGACCAGATTTGTTGACAGTAGTGCACGAACGGGCATATGCATACATACACATGTTGTGGGTGAGTGTGTTTGTATGTATAAACACCCAACGTTGAAAAACTTATTTTTACTTGATTAATGATTTTTCTGAATTATTGCAAAAGGTCAGATTTTTCTTCCCCTCGTATCGTATATTTATCTGCTAATTCTGTAAGTTTTTAAAATCTGACTGATTTGACATGAAAATTATTGAATCAAGCAAATTTAATTATCTGTGTACTATTTGCCAGGACGATAAGTTTGGTAAAAATTCGAGAACTCTAATTATTTAATCGTTTAATCACAGATATAGGTCTGTTTTAATAACTGGACTATGAAACTATAAAAATACTTAATCCAAAAAATCACAACAGTGTACACAACACTTTTCATCGGATAATTATAAACCACTTAGTACTAAAATTAATACTGAATAATTGAATAAATCAAATTATGTTATTACAGAAGAGATTATGTATTTTTTTATTCATCTCATGTGGGATATATATGAGGAGCTTGGTATCAATGTAGGACAACTCCATTTTTTTCAGTTTTGAAATTTTGGTCAATTCATAAGTGGCTTTTTATGCTGCATTTGGTTTTACAACTGTTTTGTATTATAAACAGACAGAACTTAGGTAGAATAGCATGTATATGCACCATTCAGAATCAAAATATGGACAATTCCAACATAGTTTGGTTTCAAAAAATGACAACTCCTTCAGTAACCAATTAGAAGCCTTGCATTCATGCGATCTGCTCCCAACATGCACTGCAAATCCATCATGGCTGAATGTTTATAGTAACATGTAATGAGGGCTGTTAGCGATGATTCTTATTAATAACTGCCTGTTATCCGGCTAGCCATACTATACCTACTTTATACTAAATAGCTGTTACCCGCCATAAATAGCTGTTTACCGTCCCATACTACACATACATCATATTAAATATCTGTTACCCGGCGTGCCATGCTACACCTACTTTATCTGTGTATGTAGATATCGATAATATATAATATAATATAATAAGGAGATCTTGCTGAAGTTGAATTAATCCGACTTGTTGCAGATGGATGTGCAGGCCATGTACAGATATGTAAATATGCTTACCACGTGGTTATTTTGGTTAATCAAGCATGCTCCAGAGAATATAGAATCAGTGGAAATAATATTCCTTGTAACTGGACATTCTTTACTGCCAGCTGACAGAGTTTTCCTACTTAAAAGATCCAAGGCCCACAAGAATGTACTAGTATCTGGGATGATGCCATACTACGCCAATATTGATCAATTTATTTCCATGACAAAAAATGCCAAGTCACTTCTAGAAATCAATCCTGCACCAATTCCTGTCAACCAAAAGACATTGGCAGATGTTAAGAATCTCTTGTCCAAGCACTTCGGATATAATTTGGAAGTAACAGACCGTTTACAGTGGTACCGCAACCTCACAGCAGAGTTGGGCAAACGTTAGCGCGCGCTAAAAGCTGATACCTCTCCGCTAATTTAGCGAAACTGTAGAAAGCCAGCGCTAATAATTAGCGGTTAGCGGCGGCAGTGCGCTAACCGCTAATCTATTTATGAAATATGGTAATTGCTGAAAGCTTAAGCTATAGTTACAACATTTTGTCATCTCAAAGCTCACTTCCGGTCTGCTCTGAGCAACCTCTCTCCTGTTCCACTTCCGCTTCAATCTACAGGATTTCCGATCACATGAATGTCAATTTCGGTTACTTCCGGTCGACTCATGCCTATCACTGGGTAACTCCTGTTCGATCTGGCTCACTTCCGTTCACTCACAGACAATGGCACACTCTGACACTCCTTAATCTAGGTTACTTCCGGTCCTATATTCATCCCTGGGTCGTTTCCGGAAGTACCCCAGGGCCTTCCAGGCACTCATTATAGTCCGGAGGTGAACCGGCAGTGACCCGGAAGTAATTGAAAAAAAAAACCGGAAGTGTAACCGGAAGTGGTCCGAAGTTGTCCAGATTCATCCGGAAACTGTCCAGGAGTAATTCTGGTGACCCGGAAGCCATTTTGAGAGCCCGGAAGTGAAACCGGAAGTGGTCTAAAGTTGTCCAGATTCGTCAGGAAACTGTCCAGGAGTAATTCTGGTGACCCGGAAGCCATTTTGAGAACGCGGAAGTGAAACCGGAAGTGGCCAAAAGCTGCTCAAATTCGCCCGGAAATGCCCCAGGGATATTCAAAATGGATTCCGGGTCACCAAAATTACTCCTGGGCAGTTTCCGGATGAATCTGGGCAACTTTTGGCCACTTCCGGTTTCACTACAGGGTTCTCAAAATGGCTTCCGGGTCACCAAAATTACTCCTGGGCAGTTTCCGGATGAATCTGGACATCTTTTGGCCAGTTACGGTTTCACTTCCGGGTTCTCAAAATGGCTTCCGGGTCACCAAAATTACTCCTGGACAGTTTCCGGATGAATCTGGACAACTTTTGGCCACTTCCGGTTTCACTTCCGGGTTCCCAAAATGGCTTCCGGGTCACCAAAATTACTCCTCGACAGTTTCCGGATGAATCTGGACAACTTCGGACCACTTCCGGTTCACTTCCGGTTTTTTTTCTCAATTACTTCCGGGTCACTGCCGGTTCACCTCCGGACTATAATGAGTGCCTGGAAGGCCCTGGGGTACTTCCGGAAACGACCCAGGGATGAATATAGGACCGGAAGTAACTTAGATTAAGGAGTGTCAGAGTGTGCCATTGTCTGTGAGTGAACGGAAGTGAGCCAGATCGAACAGGAGTTACCCAGTGATAGGCATGAGTCGACCGGAAGTAACCGAAATTGACATTCATGTGATCGGAAATCCTGTAGATTGAAGCGGAAGTGGAACAGGAGAGAGGTTGCTCAGAGCAGACCGGAAGTGAGCTTTGAGATGACAAAATGTTGTAACTATAGCTTAAGCTTTCAGCAATTACCATATTTCATAAATAGATTAGCGGTTAGCGCACTGCCGCCGCTAACCGCTAATTATTAGCGCTGGCTTTCTACAGTTTCGCTAAATTAGCGGAGAGGTATCAGCTTTTAGCGCGCGCTAACGTTTGCCCAACTCTGCCTCACAGTACAGAGTAAAGCTGCTATAGTTATCAACAGTAGCCACCGTGAGTTTGGTGAGCTAAAATATTTCTTTATTAGGTGTAGGAATAATTTAAAGACCTCAGTTTTGTCAAACTGCATCTAAATACAATTTGTTCATGTCATCTATATGACCGCTTTTATATGATTTTGTTTTAATACATTAGATATAATAACATTATTTTAAAACACCCTCATGCATTAGAGTGTAGACAAAAAGACTATTCATTAATAACGAGTTCATAATTGTTTGGTTTCAAAAAAGGCCAGATTCAATTTTAAAATGGCTCCCTTTGGCTTCAAAAACAGACAACTCCATGTCTTGGTTTCAAACATGGACAACTCCACTATTTGAAGTGGAATTACCGCCTTAATACTCTTATAATTTTCTAATGCGTTTGTAAAAATGTTTCTGGGGCCTATAAGAATGGCATATAAAAAAATCATCATGATTCTGACAACCATATAGTAGATATGGTTTTTTACCTGTCCTGTAAAAAAAGCAAAAGTGGAGTTGTCCAACTTTGTTACCAGGCTCCTTATATATTGTACCTGTGTTATTCAGAAGTGTGCCATTTGTTTGTGCTCACGGTGTTGTACTAGTAATGTGGCCTTAGGCCTGAAAACACTATCCTTAAATAAACATTTTTGTATGAGATAACCTTTAGTAGCATTTTTGCAGTTTTTAAAATAGATTCATTTTCATTTTTCTGAACAATTTCCTTATTTGTTGTGGCTTAGTGCCCATAAGGCATTTCCGTGCACATATGATCCGTCATTCCGCTTAGACTATCCCTCCGAAAGTCTGCTAGTCACCGTCTTTTATGTCTTAAGGTTCGTATGTTTTACGGTTCCCACCTTCCAGCAAAGTTAATGTCATGCTCCGAAAATAATTTATTCATTTTCCCTTGGCATTAAGTGCCTCGAGGAATTGGTAGAGATAGATCCTGGTATTAAACGATGACCAAGTCTTACTGCCCGGTTTTATTACCTATTAGACAGAATAGCTTAAAGGGAGCTTGACAAATAAAACTATATAATAAGGACTTACCTATGGCATATAATAAAACTGACTAGGATAAATCAAAACTAACTGGCCTTTCCCCCAAAAATTTCATTACCTAAGTATATCTCATTGTTAAATTTTTTGGAAAACTTCTAAAGTGGGAAGCGAAGATTTCTTTACAAAGTATCACTTAAGGTCTTTTTACCTTCATTTTTCGGACGAATATTCAGTAATTATTGTGTAATGACATAAGTGAAGGCATGATCACGTCGATTCATTTATTTAAACACTTTTTACAAGGGTTTGGCCATTTTAGGCAAAGGTTCACCTTTGAATGAATGAGAAAAATACGTTATTCTCTGACTTAGTCTCTTAAGAATAACCAGTAAATTTGCATAGTCGAATCTACAAACTAAAAAAAAAAGAAGTCTAACTTTATATTTAAAAAAAAAGACAAATTCTAACGCTATTTACAAAACTTTAAGTAATATAACGTTAAATAATAAAATTAAACATATGTATTTATTAATACAAAGAAGGAAATGTTTATGGACAAATTGTAGAATAATGGAGCAAGAAGAATTTATAAACCAGGGGGGGGGGGGGGTAGATAAGACTATTAGAATTCAGTAGATAGTTCAATATAAAACAAAATAATAAAATAAAAAAAGGGGGAAAAGGAGACACAAAAAGGAAAATAATAAAAAATAAATGCTTAGACAAAAAAAAATGAAGAAAAAAACATCATAACACAAACTCACAAAATACTCCGTCGTCTTACTTTAAACTCTTATATTTTACAAAAGTCAACATATCGTCGACACAAATGCAAAGTATCGACTGTGAAAAAAAACAAAACGCATTTTCATTGTCAATTAATCTGATTGCAGTTACACTGATGTATGTTGAGACAAACTGTTAAATTAAAGAAAAATAAGTATCAATTGAATCGATCCATGCAAAAAGAACTTCAGTCAATTTTTTCCCAATATGAGTTCCGATAATATTTTCGCTAGTGTGAGTAATGAATTCTTTGTACCTAAAGGTAACTTCACATTCAGTACAATGCATAGTTGCCATAGAAACATAGTCATAATTTTATTATTCCATGCAGAAGGGGTTTCAGTCTAGTTTTATCAGAACTACTGATTTTGGACTGAAGCTATTTTTGCATGGATCGATTCAATTATAGAAAATCAAACTAACGCATGTCTATAAAGTCTAATTAAAATATATCATAGGATAAAATATACATAAAGTCATCTATAGGGAACCAACCACTTTTCACATTCGATACTTTGCATTTGTATCGACGAATGCTCGGATTCTTCAATATTAGGCTACAAATCTTTGTTTAACATTAACATATTTGAAATTCTGGCGCCAATTGACGGCCTTAACTAGCGAATCCTGAATAGTATCATTCGACATTCCGTTTCTCAGCTAAATATATTATCTTCCCAAAGGCATTATAATTAAAATTTCTGGGTATCCCGTGGTCTAGTGGCTAGCGCCTTAGATACATAAGCGGGAGATAGTGGGTTCGATCCCCACCGGCACACAGTGGTCAAAAAGCGCTCAAAACTCAATAACATTTGATATTGTTGATTTAGAAACCTGAAATTGTGCACACATACCAGTCTTATAACTACAATGAAGGTATTGATAAATCACTCACATTACAAATTTTTTTGTAGTCGCCACCGCCTCTGAACTGCACTCGGCTGGGCTCAGGGGGTCAAAACCAATTAAAAAAAATACATCTGCTCCTATCTCAGCCAACTTTTTTTAAAAAAATTCAGCACAACAGTTTGAGATAATTTCCGTAGGAGTAACGAAATATGCTCATCGGCTATTGGAAATTGATCTGTCAAATACTCGCATACCGATAGTACTCTTTTGTCGTTTGAATTCAACAATATTTCAACTACGACACGATTTTCATTCGGATCACGTGAGACATTTTTTGCAGCCAACACTGACTTGAGTACTGCAAAAAAAAATCCGTCTTCGATTTGATTCCATTCGTTTACATAGAGATAACGCGCGTATGTCTGTTAGTCATTTACCGAGTTCGTTCTCCTCTAGCACCGAAGTAGGCAGACTTATGCAGCTAATTTCGGTCTGGGGTCTTTCAATACATGCCCACGGAATATTTAAGCCCGAAATTAGAGAGACGCAAAAGCTATATGACAAAGCGAAATTTGATACGTGTATTTTTTTTTTTTTTTTTTTTTTACTTTTTCAGTATCCCCGTCCATGAAGGCGATTCGAAAAATACAAAAATATTTTTTTTGCCCTTCGAACATCCCATTAATACAAGTAAAACATGCATCAACCTTATCAGTCTGAAAAAGTAAAGTTGAAGGAACGATTTTGGTACGTGAGGATTTGGGAAATTATCTTCGTTTCTAGTACTTCAATGATTTACCGTCCTGCAATCAACGTATATAACATATATTTAAGGCGAAAATGGCCTAGATTTGTCGAAATGCCGTAAAAAAAAAAAAAAAAAAAAAAAAAATCTGTAAGTAATCTACAGGGTTAGATTCGCCAGTATATGTATAGTTGGTATACCTTGTGGGGGAGAATATCGCCTCTAATGTGGAAACGCTTTCGGCATAAATCCGTCATTCTCAATCAAGGGCATATAAGAGCCGTCAATGGTGGCTTAAAAATTAAGTACTCCAATTATTGCCAATGATGACGTTTCCACCACCGTTTTCGACGAAAATAAAAACGTGACAGCCTATTAAAGATTAAAACTCTTTTTATTATTTTAAAATTATTGGCTGAATAGCTTGATTATCTAGAAATGAGAAACTATATTTAACAGTGACGGAAAGTCATAAATATGGCGTAGTGATGTGGCAATCACTGCATCGGAATCCAGATTGGTCTTCGAGGAAGACCATGTCAGCAGTTTTTATATTAAACCTTCTGATTAATTTTGTTAGAAGTTTGTTTCTCGGATGAATATATTGCTTTGCTATGGCAGTATGATTGCTGGTAATTTTTTAGAGGATAGCGTGATTTATGGAAGTTTTACCAGTGCAAACTACCTCTCGCTGACCTAAATTAGAAGTTTTATAGGCAGGGATCGATATATATCATATCTTGCTAACGTTAGTAATAGTAATTTTTCTCTTGCACTAGTACAAGAATTTGTATATTTTGGCAGCCTTATCGAATCGTTGCCCCCGACTTAGGAGGAGTGGCCAAACGGAAATGAGATTATTCCCTATGACTATTTGTTGTTTCCAGTTATTGGCGAGATTTATTATGAGGGTTATAAAAACACATCAAAATGGAAATAATCAGGGAAATTTCATGTTGGCGTTGCACAAGGTGATAAGGATTGATAATAAGGGATTATGTTGACACTAATGATCTTGGCTACAACAGTATCTTCGTATTACACGCCAAAGCTTCATTTAGACCAAATGTTCCATCTTCTGTCCATAATGACTACACGTAAATATAACGACAGTTTTGAAAGTAACTTTACCGTAATATTAATGAAAAGAAAATACGAGAAAGGAACGCACATTTCTAAAAATAATTATGTTTATGTTTTTAAATAATATTTATATTTTTAACTTGTTTAGCTGTTAGTGGTTTCTACTGCGAACATCTGGAAAAGAGCGAGTCGCCACATTTGCGAGCTCTATAAAAAAAATAAAAATAATTATAAGGAGGGAAAAATAATTATAAATTAGATCGGTCAATCCGAGTATGAAATCTGGAGGTCTTGGCCAAAAATGTTGCCTTCCTGTAAATCATGAAAATTCTTGTCGATAAATATTTTGAAATTGTATTATACGTAAAAAACTTGTTTTATTTTTCATTTATATTTCAGCAAATTTAGTTATCTCCGAAGCCCTCGATTGTAGATTCGTAATTTTTTCGAAATTTATTGACAAAAATAACAAAATTGTTCTGTCTGTTTATTGAATTTCTATAATTTTCTTGTTTTGTTATTTAAAACGGACTGTCTTTTATTTATTTCTTCAGTTACCCTCAAAGGTAACACAATATGTATATCTTACGCAAATTATATAAAGGAAATATACATTTAGTAGCTTAGTTGCGAAGCTGCTCAATAAAATAGGTACATCAATTGTGACCGCAACTTTCAGAACTGTTTTCCTGCATGAAATATATCTGGGGAGTCAGGTTACCCACAACGGTGGATTAGCACCAAAATGCTTATTAGTGAGATAAAAACTATAAAAACAGGACTCGGTTGGTTATAGGAGTTGGGATTTAGGGTGGGGTCGAGGAACTTGGCCGTAGAAGAGTCAATTTCATACAGGCACCGGTAAAGCTGGGACCTGGTCGTAACTCCCCGTCTCGGTTAATAAGTTAGTCCTGGCTTATAGCCCTCTCAAACTTGGCTAACTCGATTTTCTCGGGAAAAGAAATATCTTTGTTCGCTCAATCAGAAATAACGTACTTAAGAGCCAAGTTTGAGAAGAGTATACTTCTTAAGTAACGTCAAGTTAACTTAATATGAAAAGTGAGAAAGTATTTCTAAAAGAAATTATTTGTGAGAAGATAAATGTGTATTATAATTACCTTCTCTCTTCTTCGTATTTATTTATTTGATTGATGAACTCGAAAATGTAAGAACTATGATTTTTTTTTCGCACAAATTCCGCTCTAAAAAGCATGTTCCGGTAGACGGATTCTGCTGCTTGAAAAACTTAGAAGAAAGATTTTTGTGCCAAATGTCATCACAATTGGACCATTTTTGAGCCGGCGAGAGAGCGAAGGGACAAATATAGTATATATATATATATATATATATATATATATATATATATATATATATATACACATACATACATATTTATAAATAAATATATTGACAAAAACACATATATACATCCAAATTTGAACCACTGTCATGTTCGTGATTTGAAACGTGAAATCTTCTCGTCGGCTCTTCCAGATTGCGTCATAAGGTCGCCCTATGGAGAGAGGGAGGAACCCCACTAATGTAGAAAAATAAAGTTTAATAATTAAAAATAATAAAGAAAAATATATTTAAATAACTTGAATGTTTTACGTAAATAACTTGTATATTTAAATGAAAATAAGTTAAAGAATGACATAGACAATAATAATTATGAAGGGGTTCCTTAATTACTTTTTTCTATTTCGATTTTCTATTTCCCGTAGAATAAAATATTTATTTATCTGATATTAGAGCCCGCGACTGGACGATCAACTGGGAAGATCCGTAGCACCTTGAGTCATGATTGAATTGCTTAAACCAAAAACGATTTTATTACTTAAAACTAAATAATAATAAAATAAGTTTATTGCTATCACTCTTATCTTTATTATTACAGCTTCCTGTTCGTACTTTGTTTTGGAAGGTTGGCCTTAAACTTCATAAATGTTGGCTTTCCTGCAATTACTTGTTGACCAAATAAGAGGAGAGAAACTGGCCGAGCTGAGTGAGTTAGTACCCCCAATACAAGAGACTGGCGTGAGTTAGGGAACTGTGTTCGTCTTCGCCAGTCCTTCCTTCCTATCCCCAAACTTGTTGGAATAGCCGCTTTATTAGGGTCTCGAATTCACTGAATCCTCAGGCAGGCAGCTATTAACTATAGTTACACCAGTAACTATTAGTTGCTTATCCATTTTACCTGTTAGATGTTTTCGCTTTTCAAAAATGTTGTAATTATCAAAAATTATGTCCACGTATAGGTTCCTCTCGGCAATTCTTCGGCTAGGCGTAAGGTATTTTAACTAGATAAGCGTTGGCATAGAGTTATATAGAACGATTTAAGCTATTGTAATCGAGGATAAAGTAGGTACCTTTAGAAGGATTTAAATTTATTTGACCACTGTTGACCAATAAAAATATAATGACTGGCTCCAATCACATCGCGAAGAAGAGCTATATATAAGTGCAAAAATGCCCAAGAAAATGGCACTTGCCAACACTAACTTGAAGATGCTCTCTTCTCCTACTCGGCTTTTGCTCATTCTCAAAGAATAATCAGAAACAGACAGTCATATTTCTCGTTTATTTTCCTTTTTTTACTAAAAGATTCGTTTTATTAAATTAAACTTAACGACAACCAGTTATAAACTGTGCAAACATACACAAAATAACCGTTAAATGAACTTAACCAACTCTTTGGAATTCAAGCAACGATTTCTCCGGCTCATATCGCTCCTTCGAAAATTGTCCAAAAGCCGTTTTTGAAGGAGATTTAGTAGCTTATTGGATCATTGCCATATATGTATCACGATTACGAGTTCTTTCTAATACTTCCTTACCTCCAATCGTAAGTCTTACTTAGTTTGATTAACGTCAAATGACTTGAAAATATTTCAACTTAATCCGCCATCTTAAAGCATCCAAAAAGGAGATTCCAGAAAATCATTTTTCAAATTTTTCCAGTTGTTTAATGTTGTGGCTTTGAAATAGTTTCGATCGATTCCTTAAGTTTAGATACCCATAAAACTTTGACCTGGCTATAAACGCCGACCGATAATCGCGGATTTTTTCGCTGGAATTTCGCCGGAAAATCAGTGTTTTGGTTGGCGGATTCTGGTGACAAACTTACTTCATCTTTTCCTATTCGCGTGTGAAATTTATATATATATATATATATATATATATATATATATATATATATATATATATATATATATATATATATTTAGATCGGGCCGATGTCATAAGCAAGACCTCTCCCGCCCCCTTAGGAGAGAGGTATGAAACATGTTAAGAACATAAAAGGGGGCCCATATATTACAAATTCAAAAACTGGAATTTTCACAGATCGGTTTGTTTGCCATACACTCGACGATATAGAAAAATAAAACTCCTTCTCATTTAGGGGTTGTTTTTGCGGAGTTGCGAAATGGGAAGAATGTTGAATATAAAATACTTTGAGTTATTCCTTAGTCGCCTCATCCATTAATGTAATTGTGCTTTGCACTCTCCTCGATGAAATGAGGATGAAGGGGGGGGGGGGGGAGCGACGGTTTTTAGTGCAATTTGTAGAACTCTAGAGCCTTTAGTGGTATCCAATTACCAGAGGCGATAGAGGATTCTGCCTTAATATCCTTAATTGATCTCTCCAGTAATACTTACTCAAAGTTTAAGCATAAACTGAGTACCCCCCCCCCCCCCACTAATCCCTTCCAGTTTTAAACTGTTTACTACCCCATGATTTAACTAGTACATATATGGATGAATAATTTAATATGACGCTCATCGTCTTAGGAATTTTGTACATTTAAAAACTGGGGAAATAGGCGAAAGGATAATGAAAATGTCACTTTGTAAATAAATTTATCTCAAGCATTTATATATATCTCCCTGAAGGGACACCGAAATGGTACGAAACATTAGACAATGTGATTGAATTTATTTAGTTTTAGTTGTTGAGTCATTGGTCTTGAATCTGAGTAAAGGCTAATTATTCATTAGTTTTAGCTTTAGAAGTTTGGCAATTTTTCTGATCACCCCCAGCGCTTTTTTAGCCACTCTTAAAATGAGTACATTAGCCATGCTGACTTCCTGGAATGACTTATAAGTTATTTCTGTAATCTCCTATGAAGCGACGCAAACCTTCAATCCATAATCATAAACATTTTCAAAATCTCTGTTTCATGTTTCCTCCACGCCACAATTATTTGTTATGGGAAGATGTAAAGCAATGAATTAATTCTTCTTTTATCCTTCATTCTTTAGGAAGAATGAATAAATAAAAACAGGTGCCAAGAAGAACTCTCAGGTGACATTCTGAACCATTCTGGAGTTATTTTATTTTATTGAAGAGGTTCGCATCTTTGGCAATAAACCCGTATACAAGCCGTTACAGCATATTTCATTTATCTAACTTATCTTTCATTTATCTATATTGTAGCAACTTCATATCTCTCTCTTCTCTTCTCTTCTCTTTATAGAGTAAATCAAATAGACAATTCGTTATAGAAAACTTTAGATGACTTTTTCGAGAAATACATGCAAATCTTGTGTCATGAGTTAATTGTCTCCTCTTCTTCAGGTTGTCAGAATGTTTTGTTTTTTTTTGTTTTTTTTTTTGTTTTTTTTTATTGAATCTTTAAGGTCAATAACACCAGACAGAGTGGGTGTTTTTTCCATTTAATATGAATAAGGGACAGTTCCCATGAATGAAAAAGACTGCCCTTAACGTCTCATTTATTTTATCTAAATTCTATAATTTTAAATGTATTTGTTTGAAATAACCTTTCTCGACTATCAGACACATTCAATAGTATGAAATCATTTTAATTTCCGAAAGTAAAGAGAAAGCTAAAGATGCAGTTGATATAAGTCGTAAACATGTTTTGGAAAGCTGCAGCGGGGCGGGTGAAAGAAATTGAGAGTGCAGTATAAAAAGCGAACGTGAGGTCAGTTGATAAATGATAACCTCTCTAGGTGAGTGGTGTTTACTGCACTTTCTTTTCGACTGCAATGTTTTCACTTGGATAGCCACTTTGCTAAAGTTCTTCAAATAACCTCATAATAAAGTGGAGATTGCTTATAATGCAAAACCTCAACTTTATTTTCGAGCTTCAACTCTTGTTATTCTGTTTTCTTCAGCGTGGGATATTCTTTCAAGATGTTTTAGCATAAATATGCTTTAGAGATGACTAAACTGAAAAAAGGCGTTAGAAAAAGGGGTCCGCTGGTGTTCGCCATGTACGAAACCGCTGGTGTTCGCGCATAGATAACTTTTAGGTGACCATGGATGATCCTCAAATCTTATCCATGTCACATAAAAATGATTGTGGTCTTCCTCCATCACCTAGGCATTTATTGCTAAAGATGGCTAATAAAGAGCATGCCGAAACTTTCGAAATTCTGAATATCTGACATTTTCTCTTAGCCCAATCCCAAATATAGTTTTTGAGCGATAAGTACCAATAACATGAATAATAAATTACCTTTGTACCAGTTTCTAAGCGGTGGAAATTATGATGGAAGTTATTTTCTTAGACTTTCTCTCATCGAAATGAGCTGTCGGTTGATTACCCAGGGCTCGGGAAGAAATCCCCCCTTTATTATAGGTCATTAAGGGCCCTTTCGGACCGGCCCTTCTCAGGGACAAGAAAGAACTGAAGGGAGCGGAGACAAAAAGAAATCGAGATAAGAGATGGAAAAGGTATTTCAAAGAAAGATAAAAAGAGAACCGTAAAGAGAGTATTATAATTGACCTATTAAAATAAACTAAACCGTGGAACAACTGGAAGAAGACTTCCCCTTCATTGGTATTTTAAATATTGGGGCATGACAATAAAAAAGGTCCTAAATGAAAGGAACTGAAAACAAAATGAATGCCAGTGGAATACCAGATTTTTTTTTCTCAATATATATCATATTTTAAATTCTCTGTCTAAAAAGGGGAATTTATCGCCTTCGTTGGTGTGACTTCATGGAAGGAGGGGGTGTATTATGGAATCTCACACGTTTCAGAAATTTTCGTCCTATTATAGTATATTCTATCCTGAATATATAATATGCATCAAAATAATATATTTTAAAATCTTTGGGCCGGTTATCTACGGCTCGCCACCTTTTCCTAGGAAAGAGCTAATGCCTTAAATATATATTAATAAAGAAACAGTAATTATGAACTTATTATGTATGGTATTACACTTTTCACATATTTTCTTTAATTTCTCGAATATGATTGAAAAATCGTTGAAAGCGGAAGGTTTAGAAAACATGAATTGTGTACAAATCGTGCAGGAGAAAACAATTCTTAAAGTTCCGAATGTTCACAGGTTCATTAGCATTCAGCGATTTTTATCAGTTTCTTTTCCTTTGCTTAAAATTGAGTTTACTAATAATTTAAAGTTTAATAATTAATGAAATAAGTTCTTTTTGTTTCCCAGAACTTAGTTTGTTGAGGGAATTTCTTTCATTCGATTGCAATCGGCAAAAGTAATTTTGTCAACTCCTTAATCCCGTATTTAACCGCTCCTGGAGTTTTCCATAGGTTATTAAACCTGTGTGACTGTAAAATTACTTCGTTTTCGTAGCAAAGAACTTAAAGAAAGAACTCCAAGAATTTATTGAAATTTGGAATAAAAATATTTCTCATTAATTATTTATGACATTCGGACTTTTTTATGAACTGTAGTAAATTTCAGGCGCGTCAAAACAAAATAGAGCTCTTTGAGAAGGAGCCAAGGTGTCTAATAACGCGTTTTCGGAATTAATAAAACTGTCACTGAAAAAAAGATGAATGTTCTCTTTTGAAGACCTTGGCCTAAAAGGCGAAAAAAGAGAGGCTATTGAAATAAGAGGTCGTTTTATATATATTATATGAGCATATAAACATATTTTTATTGACTTATTTATTGCTTAGGACATATACACGATGGTGCTGGCAAGAATTGTTTTTTAAATAGTCTATTTATTAAAGGAATAACGCCAGGCATTCAGAAGTAGACAACGAATACATGAAATCGTTGACTCATTTTTAAGTAATTGTTGGATGTTTTTGATTAACCCATGCGCTAATGATATAAGTAGAACTTCAGTTTACTTTAGAACGGGAGAATTGTTTAGGCTGGTCCCCTGGGACTGTTTATCCCTTGCTTCCGTGTAACAGCATTTATTACCCTCCCGGCAAGTCAGGGTTATATTTTTTTTACCGTCATTTTATGGTTCGTTTATTACAATTTTACATGTTATTGTTATTGAATTCAATAATTTTCGAATAATACCATCTGTTTATAAATTTTTGCTTTTAATTAAGAATTAAACTCATTGATCCTCTTGTATCAAGCCTTGTCTTCCTACTTGTGAACAAGTGTTTTTTTGTTTTTGTTTTAGTGACAAACATTATTATTAGTAAACGCGGTCAGTACAAGTGAACAGGAATGGTTTCTATTTAAAATGTGAAACATGACCTCCCCGGGGTCTCCCGTGGTCTAATGGCTAGCGCCTTGGATTCATAAGCGGGAGATGGTGGGTTCGATTCCCAACCTCCGGCAGGAATTTTATCATCCCACGGCTCGCTGGTAAAATTCCTCGCTGCATCCTGGATGTCGGCGCTAATGACCTAGATGTAGATGCGCCGTAAAAAAAAAAAAAAAAAAAAAAAAAAAAAATTACCTCCCCACCACCCTTCTACTACGAAGTTGTACCTTTTCACATCTTGTAAAAAGTCCAACAAGTGAAATTTTTGAAGTTATCTGTGAACGAGTGCTTGTCACTTGGTGCTAAGCAGAGGTGGTCAGATTCGTATTTCTAAATTCGAATCCAAATTTGATTCACAGCACCTTAAATTGTCAATCCGAATACGAATACATTCGTATTCAAAAGTGTGAACTCGAATAGATTCATATTTGCAAGTGAATAGGATATTTGGATTCACGCCTATGAATCCGAGTCCGAATCTATTCGGATTCACACCTATGAATCCAAATAATTTCGGATAAGACTTCTTTTCTAGTGCTTATCACTAAGTCAAGGACATGCTCTAATCGAAAGTACTAAGCTCGTGTAAACTATTAGACAAAGGAAGTACATGACGAATTATGTACAATAATTTCCTATATGGATACGTGATGAAGGTGTATATCTTGCCATCTGCGTCTATTGCGTTCCAGTCTATAAAGAGGAAGAGTGTGAGGATGAAGGAATGCGGAGACTGGAAATAACATCATAAAAAGGTATTTCTCAATGTGGTGTTTACACGGAGTGCTGCTCAGTAGCATATTGAGTGAGCTCTCGCCGACACAATGATACATGCTGTATTCGCTATGGGCTCTCAAGGACGAATTCCAAACCACCAGTCAGGGTCGTTCTGGGTTTGCTTTTAGGAGGCATTACTTCACACTCATATTAGAATAATAGGATTAAGTATTTATTGTTTGTGAATGAAACTTCATTGATTCTTGACAATGAACTGATTTCAGGTTTAGTAAAAAAAAAAAAAAAAAAAAAAAAATCGTTTAGAGCCTTCTGTTCAAATTCAGGAACATAAAGACATGTGCTTTAGGTCCACCCGACAAACCTATGTAATACAGTCTTGTCAAAAACTCCAGCGAACATTTTTTGTAACTTTTTTTTTTCAGTTTAGTCATCGCTAAAGCATATTTATGCTCTAAAAAAATCTCTAAACTGAATGGTCAAAGGTTAACATAATTTAATTCATTAGACAATATTGAATAAATCTATCTTTAAAAAAACTTAAAATCTTATCAGAACAGATGTAAACAGTTGCCTATACATAGAAAAATGAAATTTTTAAGAATATAAAAAAGTCAACTTAGGATATTTATTAGGCACGTTAAGAAAAGGTCACAACCTCCACAGGGTTTTATTTATTGGAAAGTCCCGGTTATATTGTTTATTGCAAAGTTCTTTCAGACGAATAACTCCATCTTCAGTGCTCCCCACTAAATGCAACCTCTTTCCGCCAGAACCGAGCGTTGACTCTTCGTTTCTCTGGTCGAATTAATCCTTGACCCTTTTGAGAAGAGATTGTATTTCGCGGGCAGCACTGAAGATGGAGCTATTACTCTGTATGTACTTTGCAATGGACTTATAAAAACCTGGATTTGTTTACCTTTCCATCACATTCCTTAGAATAAACCTTCGCCGTCCAGCCAGGTTAAAATGTGAGTTTGTATTAACTCTCTGTTTTGATTAGGAATGGAGTTAGTTTATTTTTGTTTAATCCCTAGGAGAAGACTGAACATAATTTTAGATTAAATTCATCTTCGTCGCGGATTTATAGAATGAACATCTAAAAAATAACCAAATTCTTAAGGGAAGGGGAAAAATAAACCCTCAAACGTTTGATTAAAATCTTTACTTTCCAAGAAATATTAGTTTACTTTCACAATAACTATTTCTAACTGTTGTGTAAGTATTGTTTACTAAGTTGTGTAGCATACTCTCCTATATTCTTAAGCAGTAACGCCATATCTGCGGCTGACCAATGGAATTCTAATATTACAGCCATATTAGTGATATCAGGTTACTTCTATTTTATTATACAGTAGAATCCGTTATTAATATCTTTAGAATGCTAGGTGTCGGATTCGTGTTAGTTTTCTATTTATTTTTATTTGTGGATTCATTCAAATTGAAATTGATAGTGTTTGCTATTCCTACTTTATTTCAACTTTCTATTCGATGAGAGAGTAATTTATTCTTTTGTTAAATTACATTTTATTTCTCTAAGTGTGTACACTTTTAAATCAGTGCATATCCATCGTTGGTATACACAGAGTATCTAGTGCACGGAAATGTCACGAAATTGAAAACAGGGCAAAAAAAATCACGAAAAAGTCATGAATTTTGAAACCGTTACAATATTTCAGTTTTACCAGGGTCTAACATTCCCGGGATTTCAGCACATTTTATTTAAACATTATTTACATTTATTTTTATTTTTCTTTAATCATATTCAGAGTTTTCATTCAGACTTAAATACACTTTAATGTACTAAATTATGTACATTGACACTAAATATTTAAGTTAGTAATATTTATAGAAATTTTGAATTCTGCTACCATTGTATAATACTTTTAAGGCTGCTAATCCCATAGTCATTCTAAAATGTTTCGAATAATTGTTCTGTCACTTTTAAAATTAATAACTATCCTCTTTTAAATATTATGTACATTTTATAACGTTCTGTTCATATTTTTCAATGTATGTAAAATATCAAGTTTATAGATATCACAGTAATCCGGATAAGGTGACAAATACTTTAAAGCTAAAAGTTTTTTCTTTAAAGTAAAATTATTTTAATGGGCATGAGATTTACATTTCAAGTCATGAAAAAGTCAGGAAATTGGCTTTCATAGATGTATTAGGCACCCTGATACAAATAATTTGGCGCTCTCTCGTGTATGTATTGATAATTAAGCAGTTGAAATCTGTGGTGTGAAAATTATATATTTTCGGCAGGATATATTGTTCTACATGTTATAAGCCCGAATAAGTGAGCTTTTCTATCACTAACATTTTTGATACAGGTCCATCTGTATGCATACAGAAGATGCATACAGATGGACCCTTCCAAAAACAGTTTGCCTATGAAAGTTAATATATCATAGTAATAACCTGTGTAACATTTCATAAGTTTGTCTTTGTCATAACTGGCTCAAAGTTATGAAAGGGTAAAAATCGTCTCTAATAACTCGTGTAATATGCACAAACTGTGCGTAGGCCGGAACTTACGTCCGTGTATTGAACTTATGTCCATTTTCCCACCTACCAACTTATTCTCTGTGCTCGTCGATATTGCATGTTTCAACATTCACTAGTATAAAGGAAGGAACGAATTCGGCGCCCAGGCTCTGTTAAGATTACGATGGCGTAGTGGACATCTGAATTCGATTCGTATCTAGTATACGGGACAGGGAGTTAATGAAAATGGCTTAGTATTCTCCTGTTGACGAGGACACGAGGCCTTGGTCGTGTAGATAGGAGGAACACGCATTCCCCAGTAGTCCTGAATGGTCCTATTACGCAGCGTGTAGCGTAGCAACGTTGGAATGTCACATCACCCTCTGACACGTACTAATCCAATTTCGGCCAGCACATTCCTCCTCTATCGCCTTCTTGGATGTGGTTGACAATCATTCTGTCAAAATTGTCTTCACTCTTATGCAAAGATCCATAACTAACAATAAATGTATTTCTTTTATCTGGTGTAATTTGGAAAGTTGACAATAAAAACGCCTTCACTGAAACGAAACCCTTCCGAATCTTCAAGCACCATTTTCTCCGACTTAAGTAGCCCATCAATCTACACTTAGCTATTGGAAGCCTTTCGAATGATCATCTTTCAATATTGATTTGATTTACATCGCTTCCTTTAAACATAACCTAAATGTATATTTCTTAGTTTTAGACGATCATGGTGATGTCGTCGATACAAAAGCAAATTATCGAATGTGAAAAAACGCATTTTTCATTTTCAATCTATACTGATTGCTGTTGGATTGATGTACGTTGAGGCATACTCGAAAGTTTTAAGAAAAATAATTATCAATTACAGATAAAAAAACGAACGAACTATTATAATACTATTATATTAAGTCTAATATAATATATATTTTACCGTATGATTACTTCATAGCCTTTTTATAGAAAATTTAGTAAGCTTTCGAATTCGCCGTTTTTGTGGCTACAGAGAGTTCAAACAACTTTCAAGTGGTTATATTATAAAGTCATCTATAAGGTACAAAACCATTTTTCACATTCGATACTTTGAATTTGATTCTGCCCGAAACCAAATTCCAATTTTTTTCAAAAATTGTTAGAGATAGTGCATTGAAAGTGATTTTATTAAATTTATCAAGCCTCATTACCGAAACGTTCTACTCACAGTAACTGGGTCATCTTAGCGCGTTTCCGTCTCTAGTGCCATTAGTAAAGGAATAGAAGCAGTTATTGGTAGATTAGAGGTATCTGATTCTTGACCATACGGCACACTAGGGAAATAGTGTGGTCAGTACTATGCTCCGGCCGCCTGATTTTTTCCTTTGCAGGTAATTACCCATTAATTAAGGTATTTACCCATTAATTAATTAAAGGCTGGGTGAGCCTAGGTACGATCTGGGACCCCAAATCCAATTTTTGAAATCCCAAAAAATCTTCAGTGCACGCTCGGGATTTGAACCTGGGTCTTCCAGTTCATTAGTCGTGTGCTCTACCACTGAGCTAATCTCGCCCCCAAACAAAACTAAAACTTTCGAAGTTTGAAGCACTTTTTTCTCCGATGATTGAGATCGCCCCTTCGAAAATTATATCAGAGCCTTTTTTATTGAGAATTTAGTAAGCTTTCGATTCGACGGTTTTTGGGGTAGCCGCAGTGAGTACAAACAAATTTCTGGTGGTTATCGAGACTTCCTGCATAAGATTGTATGTGAGTTTGAAAGCAGATAAGTAAATTGAAATAAATTTTTCAAAAATGCTAATCTGCCAGGATAATTGCGATTAAAAAAAATACCCGTGACCCGTAAAAAAAATATCACTTTAGGAAGCGTCTCCATCTTTTTCTAAATTCCTGTGGGAAAAAAAAGGTCAATTAGCCTTATGTTTCCTAAAAATGTCATTATTCGTGTTTATATTTTTTGAGTGAATGATTCTCAAATAGTTAATTTTTTAGCCTGTCTATCCAATTCCATGTCCTGCAGGAATGTCATCTCTCTCTCTTCCATTTCCGTTCTGGGAACCCATGAGATAGGAATCTTACAGGTAGGTAGGCCGGACATGGGGTCAGGAGCCTACATCCATCGTCGACACGATTTAGTTTTTATATTTTCTCTTGTACCTTGGCCATTTAGCTCGCATACTTCAAATAATCTAATATCTTCAGCAATTTCCTGTGTTCTTATCTTTCATTAGAGATAAACAATAATGTTTAGCCATATCTATCGAGTGGATCTAGTTATTGTCAAAGAAAGTGCCTTCAAAATAAACACCTTCACCAAATCATTGTACATTCATTTTGCAAAAATAAATGGAATTATAGATTCAATAAATGTGCTTCTACCATTTGAGGTGTCTGCGGTGGTATCTATTGGACTATTGGATAATTATTTCAACTCTACAAAACCTTTCGTTTCAAGAGGATCATTGATACCTAACAGGATTTTTATTTTTTATTTTTTTTTTTTTTTATAGTAGCAAGGATAGGTACTAGGGGTACTAGATAAGGGCGATCGTACTTAAAATGTTATCTTCTAGTGCCTTCGTTCGTGGGTTGGATTATGGGTCTTAGGCCGTCCTTTGGTCCATCTAGCCTGTAATTCATTTATTTATGGGGACCTGAAACGGGAAAAATCAGGCGACCGGAACATAGTACTAACCACACAATCTCCGTAGAGTGCCCTTTGAGGCCGCATGGCCTGTTGATAAATTAGTTAATTTTTGTAATATATATATATATATATATATATATATATATATATATATATATACGTATGTGCGTGTCTGTATAAGAACAAGTTTTGGCCAGTTTAAGGGTAATTATTATTACAGATATCACAATAAAAGATATTTTATGAATCACAATTTTACCATATTTACCACCACACTTCAAACTTTTTCTTTACGACGCATCTCCTTTCTTAGCGTGCACCATTTCTAAACATCCCTGCTGCATCAGGGATTCTTTCCATTCTGGTTACATAGCTGTTCTAGAAATAATTTACTACATCCAATAAATTTGAAGTCTTGAATAAAGAACAAAATCAGCCCAATTTCAGGCCGTGAGGACCCAGAGAGGCAGATAATGTGTATGTATCTGAGCCGCCTGGTTTTTGCTTTTTATGTGCCTTTTTCAGGCAGGGTGAGTCTAACGACGGTCTGGAAACCACGAACGATGAATCTGGAAAATAAAATCTTTTAAAGCGCGCCCGAGTTTCCTAATCAGGTCCTACAGAAAACTAGTTGACTGCTCGCTCTACCATGGAACCAAACTCGCTCCCTAGTGGTGAAGTTGCGAAGTTTATGCGTAAACAAATGTATTAAAAAAAAAAATCGTTTATAGCCTTCTGCTCAAATTCAGGAACATAACATAGTGTTCTTTTTCGAATATGGCCACTGCGAATGCGCGAACGCCAGCGGACACTTTTTTGTAACTTTTTTTTTTCAGTTTAGGCATCACTAAAGCATATTTATGCTAAAACGAAGCTATTTTTCATAAAATATTTCTTTGATACAAACAGTATAAAAAAAAAAAAAAACACCAATATCTCGAAATGGAGAAAAAAACACTTGGTTCTCAGAGGACAGCCATTACACCCAATGAAAAGGCCATTGTTGCTTCAATTTCCTCATTGCATTAGGATTAATAAAAATTTTGTTTTTTGGTAATTTCGTTAAACTGGGAACGCTTTCCACAATTCTAATTAATCTGAATTCTCGTTAAGGAAAAAAAAGGAAAAAAAAAGAAAATTCAGAGAGATGTTTTCATGAAATGTTGAATCGGAGATAACGAGTTGTGAAAGGTAATTTGTAAAGGGAGTTGGACTGTAGTTGGGGGATGGGAGCGGGTGCATTCGCGGCACTTGGCAAAGCACGGCTTGAATTTTAATGCAGAGTTATGTTTTATTTTTTCCATCTGCCTCTTAAAACAAATGGGATTCCATTTGTGTTAAAACGTTCTCCATTTTAGAATTCTCCTATTCATTTATGTTCAGCTTTCTTCAGGATTTTATTAGTTAGACGTGGCCTATGATAACACTCTTTATAAATGAATTAGTTTATCTTTTATGGTTTAAAGTAAATTATATTATTTTTCGTACCAAGATATATAATAATTATAATTATTCATTACATGACCCTTAGCTCAAATATATAGAATTGGCTAATAAGGCGGAAGGTCAATAAAATTACACCACACACTTTCACACTTTTTATTTCCCTTCCCTACATGTTTCGCACCCCTTTTGGTGCCTGTTCTGGGGAACATACTTAAACCTTAAATTCAGCCTCAACTTGAGGAATAGGACGTTCCACTAGCAGGGCCTCGTATAGACTGGTCATTGACTGAACGAATCCAATATGGTGTCAAATAGTCAGCTAATCGATAATCGACCTGTCATATATTTAAAATTGATTTTAATTTCCAGATGAAATATAGTCCTATAACACTTTTTTAAAAAATCCCATAAACAACCCACCATTTTCCTATTTTTTATCAAATAAATTAATGAAAATATTATTAAGATGGTGTATTTCCGTTTTTTTTATTTGTCACTTTTTTCTGTTTTTAATGATGTGTATGTTTTCTTTAATCTTTCTTTTCATTCTATTTCTTTCTTTCCCTAATATTCTGATGTTTTCAAAATCAAAATCATGACCATATTTTATAGCTCAAAATATTGATAATGGAGAAAACAAAACGGCGTTGGCTTATCATGCTATAAAATATGGTCATGATTTTGATTTTGAAAACATCAGAATATTAGGGAAGAAAGAAATAGAATGAAAAGAAAGATTAAAGAAAACATACACATCATTAAAAACAGAAAAAAGTGATAAATAAAAAAACGGAAATACACCATCTTAATAATATTTTCATTAATTTATTTGATAAAAAATAGAAAATAGCTCTAGAAATAATTAAAAACAATATCTACCTAGAATCCGTAGGTATTTCTTCAAATCCGGTTACTTCCAAAACATATACTTAACCAAATATCTGGCCTTGGTATTCATCTCACATCCGATATATCCCGCCCAAAGTCTTTTCGGTCCACCCCTAGACGACCGTAATCCTCACTAAATATCCCAAACCTTCCCGACCAATCGATAAACACATCATTTTAGAAGGTACCAACCATTACGAAGGTAGGAAAAATATGGTTTTCATGAGCTAGAGGATACCTATTTTTCTTACCTGTATGGAGTTCGAATGTTGCTGCTGCAATTGTGTAACTGCGTTTTACTCTCTGTGAGCCTTGAGAGCGGACCAGAACAATATTAATGAGTTATTTCCTTTCCCAAGCTTGCCACTGATATTTACAAAGGATTTGCTATCAGAAGATCAAATGTCCGACAACCTTATCACTCCATTCATGTAGCTATACGGACTGAAAATTTGTTTAGAAACACAATTTGCTGACTTGAAGATTTAATCCTTCTACTCATGTCACAATAAGCTATGATTGAGTAACAGAAAAATCAAAAGAAATAACTAAGATAGATCTCTCTCTTCTTGGCTCTCTTTAACACATATGGCGGTATGAGGCTCATCTAATAGCAGAAGTCTAGCCAACAAAGTGATAATGAATATGTGGCCTGATGAACGTGAACGCTGTATGATTGTGCTTTAAAGTTTGAAAAATACAGAAAAGATATCAATTTTCGTCCTCCAAGGTACCTCTGTTAGGAATATGAAACTCCACACTTATTGGCATTGTTTCAACAAAAAAAGAATCAAAAGAAGATAAATTCATCGCTATAGGGAAAATACTTCCGGATAGGGAGAATATTTCCGAGTAAATACGGCATAAAGATGTCTATAACATATCAAAAGATTCGAAAACATTCAGATAACCTCTTAAGCAATTAAGCTGATATATTTAGTAGTCACGCGCCAAGTAAAATTCATCCAGAAAAGTATCCATTATTCAGCTTTTATAAAAAATAAATAAGAAAGAATAAATGCGAGGAAATAAAGTATAGTAATTTGAATGCTTGATAGTATTTTGAATGAATTTCCTTCTATTCCCTTAAAAAAACGCAGACTGTTAAATTCGAGGTTAGCATTATCTTCTTGAGTTCCTTCTTGTCTCCGAATTGCTTGGTCTAGTTAAGCAGAGCAAATGCTCTCACCAGGTTTAATTACACCTGGAGAACCTAATTACATTAGGTTCTCGGGTTTAATCCCGTAGGAGAGCACTGCGGCCATAAATTCTTATCGTGCCTGTACCACTAGAGTCCAGCCTCTTTCGTAACTTACGAAGCCTTAACTGGAGCTTGTGTTTCTTCTTGATTTTAACTCAACCACGCGACGGAAACTGAAGCAGTCAAGTTGAGAACATGCAAACATTGTACAAGAAAAAGTACCTTTGTGTTCATTTTTCTAGTCCATTCTACTTACATAGTGGTGAAGAAACCATTCTCATGGCATGGAGATCTTAAGCGCACAGAGCCTCGTGACGGGTCCTTTCAGTCCTCTGCCTTTGGGATGATCCTTGGTTTCAGCAGGGAACAAGTACTCAAGCCAGTTAGATATTTCTTTAAAACTTCAATTTAGAGTAAAGGGAAGTCAATTTTAGCTGTCAAATACAGGATTCAATATTTTATCAAAACTGTGGTTATGAAAATCAAAATATGAAGACTTGATAAAATATGCTCACGTTTTTCATATGTGAAACACCTGATGAAATTTCAATATATTCAGTAGTCTCTGCCACCTTATCTTCACTTGACCAATATTATGGAAAGATGGACAGCTTGTAACTTTCCCATTGCATCATTTTAGGGCGGTTCCTCCCTCTCTTCATAGGGAGGAACCCCGCTTATAAGGTTGATCTCATGACGCAATCCAGAAGTGCCGACTAGAAAATTTCGCGTTTCAGAACCCCTAGAGACCGAAAATAACGGTGGTTCAAATTTGTATATATATGTGTATATATATATATATATATATATATATATATATATACATATATATATGTGTGGTTTTTTAAGCTACTTCGCTGGGAATTAAATGTGTTGTTCATTCGGCATCTGTCTCCAGCGGTCTTGCTCTCCGGCTTCTTCTGGCCTTCACTCATCCTTTTTTTTTTTTTTTTTTTTTTTTTTTCCTAAACCCCACTTTAGAGAAAAGATAAATAAAAAGCATGCAAGGAAGGGCATGATGAAAACGAAAGTGAAAGAAAAACGTGCAGAAACGCAAAGAAAAACTAAGGACCTCGAACGCCACAGGCGTGCGTAAGGGCCACAGGTAGAGGGAGGATGAGGGAGGAGGTGTCCTTATTCTGCAAAATGTGTTATGTTCTAGTACGTCTACTAGTCGTCGTGTGAACTCAGTTGGTCCTTGCCAGCGTCCTGGTCGTCCAGGTGGTGTGATGTCGTTAAAAAGTGGATTGTCATGGTACTTAAGTCCGTCAAAGAATTTGATGTGACGTCGTTTTATGAATTCTGAAACTGTGGGGAGTTCTAAGAGTGTGTGTAAGTCTGGGGCTTTGAGTTTATTGTGTGAGGTGCTCCGTGTGATTGTTTTGAGTATTCGGTTCTGAAAAGATTGTAGTGTTCTGAGTATGGTGGGGTTCAGAAACCGAAAGAGTGGTGTGCCGTATAGAAGTGCCGGTCGTAAGACTCCTTTGTATATGAGTAGTTTCAGTCTGAGTGAGAGGTTTGATGAGTTGAGTAGGTGACCATGAGAGCGGGCTTTCGTCCTGACAAGCTTTAGCTTCTTGGTAAAGTGTGTGTGAAAACTGAGGTGTGTACCTAAGTGTATCCCCAAGTAATTGATATGTCTTTTTAACTTGTTTCTTTTGTTTCTAACCGTGAAATACTTGGGGCGTGCTCGTGTTGAATTGCCATGAAAGGCGAAGAGTAGTGCGTCTGTCTTGGTCGGGTGAACTGTGATGTGTATTCGTCGCAGTTCGTCTACTACGTCTGCGCAAACCTCTTCAGCTTGTTTTAATGCCTTTGAATGTGACATGGATGTGCTGTATATCGCGATATCGTCGGCATATGCGGCTATTTTTGTGTTTGGGTACTGTTCACCGACGATTTCTGATGTGTAGATGGAAAAGAGTGTGGGTGCGAGTACTGACCCCTGTGGTACACCGCAGGGGATTGGGTGTGTGCTGGAGAGGCTTGCCCCTACCCTAACCGTCATAGTACGTCCGTATAGGAAAGAGTGTATTGTGTTATAGAGTTGTTCTGGACATCCGTACGTTCTGAGTTGCTGCATAAGTATATTATGTGAAACTAAGTCAAAAGCTTTCGTACAGTCAATTGATATGAGTGCTGTAGTCCGGTTCATGAGCATGTTGTTTGTGATATGTGATTGGAGCCTTACTAGCTGGTGTTCTGAACTGTGTGCAGGGCGGAAGCCGAACTGCTCAGCAGGTATAATATCCTCCTCTGCGCAAAAGTCTTTAAGATATCTCAGTATTATCTTTTCATATACTTTTGATAAATGAGGCAGTAGGCTAATTGGTCTGTAGTGTTCAGGTGTGTCGCCCTTTTTGTTGGGTTTGAGTAGTGGTGTGATTATAGCGTGTCTCCAGTGTTCGGGGAAGTGTCTGAGGCGGAGGCATGTGTTATAGATGTGTACGAGATAGTGTAGTCCTTTTCTCGGTAACTGTTTAAGTAAAATGTACTGAAGTCTGTCATGTCCTGGGGATTTATTCCCTCGTGTCTGTCTGAGTATGGCTGTCAGCTGTTTCGGTGAGACGTACATGTAATTGTCTTGTGGTGTAAGTCTGTATTCAGGTGTACGGTCTTTGTTGCGAGTTTGAGCGTCTTGTGTGTAGTAAGTAGCGAGTATGTCCGCCTGGTCTTTTTCGTCTAGTAGCGTATCTTGTCTGTGTATTTTTACTGTGTTAGTCTTTTGCGTGCGTGTTCGTATGAGCCTCCAGAATTGCCTAAAATCACCATGTGTCTGCCTGAGTTTATCATGCCACATGGACGTCTTCCATTGTGACATGAGTGTGCGTATTTGTGTAGTGAGTGAGTTTAGTTCAGTTTTATAATGTCTATCTCGTGTTCTGTACCAGATGTTTTTGATGTTGTTTCTTTGCTTAATGAGTGTGAGAATGTGTTGTGGTGGTTTCCTAAGATTTGGAGGTGCTGGCGCGAACTTAGGAATGCTCGAGTCGGCCGCGAAGGTGATTGTGTCTGTGAACTGTTTAATGGCCTCATCGAGAATTTGTGTGTCGTGTATGGGTGTGATAGGGGGGGGGTGTGTTCGTGTATGAGGTGTTTGTATTTGTGCCAGTCTGCCTTACTGTAGTGGTAGTTTGTGGCTGTGGGTGTGGGTATGTGCCCGTGTAGTTCGTATAAGACCGGCCTGTGGTCTGATGTAATAAAATCGAGTGCAGTGCACGCGGTTATTACGTGTGGTTGTCGCGTAACTAACAAGTCAATCGTTGAAGTCATGCTGGGATCTGCAAAGTGTCTGAATGTGTGTGTGCCTGGGTGTATGACTGCCAGGGGGTATTTAGTCAATTTAGTCCCTGCGGGGTTGTTTTTCGTATTATGCCAGGCAGTGTGTCTAGCGTTCAGGTCACCTATGAGTATGTGTCGTCTGTCTGTCGAAGTTTCTGAAAGGAGAAGTCCCAGACGTGAAAGTCGTCCTCTCGGTCTCCGATAGTATGCGGTCAGTTTGTACGTCTTGTTCAGTTTAACTATGATTGTCAGAACAAAATTGTATTCGTCTGGGTCTATGATTGGGTCTATCCGTTGGTAGCGTGTACCGTGTCGAAGGCCGATGGCGACTCCACCGGCTAGTGTATTGTCCATGTCGTGCCGGAGAAGTGTATAGCCCTGGAAGTGTGCGTAACTACCTCTGGTCAGTCGTGTGTCGGTTAGTATGAATACAGTGGGCAGTATTTGTCGTAGAAGTAAGTCCACGTCTTGTAGTTTTGGAGTTAGTCCGTTCGTGTTTAAATTGAGTATAGTGTGTCTGGTCATTTTGTTATCAGTTTTGTCATAAGTTCTACTAATGTTCGTATCATTGACATCATGTCGGTCATGGTGTTTGTCAGTCGTTCGACCCATGCGGGTGTACTGTCACTGGTATGTTGTTGTGGTGCGATGGGTGTTGGTATTTGGTAGATAGGTGGTTTAGGTGGAGTGGGAAGTAGAGCTGGTCTGGTGTTTTGTGTGCGTTGGGGAAGTGGTTGTGTCGGTGGTGGTGGTGGAGGGGGAAGCTGTGTAGTGTGGCCAGTGAAGGCATTAGAGTAGCTGAATGTTGGGTCAACTGTCCTATATGTTCGTGTTGGTGTGTTGTTTGCCGGGGGGGCTACTGTTGTTTGTCGGGCTTTTCGGCTCTTCTCAAGAAGGTCGAGCCGGGTTGGGCATTGCCTGTAAGAGGCGGGGTGCTCTTCCTGACAGTTAGGACATTTTAGTGAATTGTTTGCTCGATCGCAGTCTTTTGACGCGTGTGATTTGCCGCAACGGACACAACGTTCGCGCAAGTTACAGTTGTTTCTGGTGTGGCCGAAGCGCTGGCACCGGAAACACTGGGAGATGCTGTTTTCTCCCCTATAGGGTTTGATGTATATTATTATTTGATCGATCGATTTTAGGTGTGAGGGGTTAAACTTGTGATCGAACGTGAGTATGATGGGTGGGATGGGGACCCTAGTTCCGTCGGTCTGGGTCTTGCTCATACGCTTCACTGACAGGAGATGTTCAGTGTTGAGCTGCTGTTTTACGCTCTCTAGCGGGTGGTCGATGTCCAGCCCGAGGAGCACGAAGTTTTGGTTCTTTGGGGAGCCCTTAGGAGTAAAGGAGTAGAATTGTGTCTTGTTTGTGGTCAGTTCGGTTTTTATGGTTTCAAAGGTAGTGAGGTCCTGGGCAAAAATTTTGTTTCCGTCTTTACATCTCTGTACAGTGTATTTGGAGATTCCGGCATTGTTTAGTGTACGTACGAGGCTGTTAACCTCGGTGTAGTGTGGTGGTAGTATGATTGGTGGTGGCCTAATTTTGTTGAGGGGCTCGAATCTGTTCTGTGTGGTGGTCGGGGTTGGGGAAGTTTTAGTGGGAGGATTTTTGGGCGCCACCTTTCGGTGCTTCCTGCCCTTGCTTGGTTTAACCAGCGTGAAGATTTCACTATCAGTTAGGGGTTCGCTCTCTGAGGAGCTACTTGTGTCAATGGGCCTTTTAGAGGCCGGAGGGAGGCCAGGGAAGTCTGTGGTATTTTCGAGATCGGCGCCCTGCTCCATAGGAGACTCAGGGCCCAGTATGCTGAAGAGACGTTCCATCTCTTCTGTGGTGAAAGTTCTGGTCGAAAGGGCCTTTGTGAGGGTCTCTTGGGTGAGATGTGAGCTAGTAGTGGGTGGTGGTGTGAGTGTTCGTGTCTGGTGGAGGGGAGTGTGGTCATGTGAGAACATGGTGGGGGGTGGGCGTGGCGTAAAGAGGGGGTAAAAGAGAGAGGGGAGAGACAGAGTGGGGGTACCCTGGTGGAGGGGGCCGCCTGCGGTCGTACCTGTACCGACCGACAGACGGGTGGGCAAAGCCCCGGAATGCAGAACCCCTTAGCAATTCCCTTGTGGGTCCGGACCCAACGGCTTGCTTAGAGATCCTGGATGTGCCACTCATCCTTGCTGGTCGGGGTTCCCTTTTTACGCCTTGGTCGGAGATTGTACGAGCCAATAAGCTTGGGGGGCTGTGGGCCAATGGGGAGTCGGCTGTCTCCGTCCGTTTGTTCAGTTGTCCGTTCGGGGCGCTGATGGTCTTGCGTGGGTGTCTTGACTTCTATCCTCTTCATGATGGGCCGCCAAGTGTTGGAAAGGATGAGTCCATCTTCTCTATTGAAATTGGCCGGACACTTCTGGATTTCAATCCAGACCGCATGATGACAAGGCAAAAAAGGAAGGGACAAGAAACGCCGAAAAGAAAGCGAAGAAATGGGACAAATTGACGCGAAATTCAAATTTGGTGGCCCTCAAAAGGGTCGTTGAAGATGATTTTTTGCAACAAGAACCACGCCCACCAGTGGACAGAAAAGTCATTGTAAACTTGGCTGGTATTGAGTTGTCTCAGGAAACCACTGAAGTCCTTGAAAAAGGCATGAATTTCGCTGTGGCACCGAAACGCAACCCGACGGAGGAACTGGTAACCAGCATCGAGGCCGCTCTTTTCCATATGGATAATGACAAGGCTGAAACGATCAGGTTAGAATCAGACCATTCGTCTGTAGCTCCCAGACTAATGGTCTGATTTTGATGAAATTTGGTACAAAAATCTTTCGTCTAATTTGAAAGGTCTAGTTCGTTAACCAGCAAAATCCGCCCACTGCAAGATGGCGTTTGGGGCGAAATTCGCGCAAAAAAATCGTAACGCTTACGTTTTTGAGTTCATAAGCTTGTAAGTACTCGTTTTATAGGCTTCTTGGGCTAGGAAAACGAATAAAGCCGTTTTCAAGGCGATAGCTTTAACCGTTTTCGAGAAAATTGGAAAAATAGTTTTTGAATACCGTTTTAGCGCGGTTCCTCCCTCCCCCATAGGGAGGACCCCGCTTATAAGGTTCATACAATGAAACAATCCGGAAGTGCAGACTAGAAATATTCGCGTTTCAGAACCCCTAGAGACCGAAAGTAACGGTGGTTCAAATTTGTATATATATATATATATATATATATATATATATATATATATATATATATATATATATTTGTCTGTTCGCTCTGTAGCTCCCAGACGAATGGTCTGATTTTGATTTTTGGTACAAAAATCTTTCGTCTAATTTGAAAGGTCTAGTTCGTTAACCAGCAAAATCCGCCCACTGCAAGATGGCGTTTGGGGCGAAATTCGCGCAAAAAAAAATCGTAACGCTTACGTTATTGAGTTCATAAGCTTGTAAGTACTCGTTTTATATGCTTCTTGGGCTAGGAAAACGAATGAAACCATTTTCAATGCGTCCTTCAATAGCTTTAACCGTTTTCGAGAAAATTGGAAATATAGTTTTTGAATACCGTTTTTGGTTTGGGTACTTAGAATCATGGGATTCAGTTGAAACATTTTCTGCATGTTCTACTTTCATTAAAACTAATATGTTGAAATTTTGGTTACGTTTGAAGTTAAGGAAGGGTTAGAAACAAATATTTTATTAACAGACTTAAAAAGTTTTAGTAACTTTGTTTACTTTCCTTAATATCTCGAAAAAGGTTGAGAACCTTGGGAAACGGAAGAATACCATTAGAAAGCTTATTAAATGCTCTAAAAAAAAAAAAAAAAAAAAAAAAGGTTCTAATGAAAGTTTTGATTAGGCGATGTCAATCGGAGAAATAAGAGCTTAAAACTTTAAAGTAATTGATTTCGCTTATTCGAACTGTTCTTTTTGTCTGTTTTTTATTCCTTGTTATTTTGTATTTGCTTATAGTTGGATAATGTATTTGAAAATAAAACAGGTTAAGAAAAATAAGAAAAACAATTTAATGGGGTCTCCCGTGGTCTAATGGCTAGCGCCTTGGACTCATAAGCGGGAGATGGTGGGTTCGATTCCCAACCTCCGGCAGGAATTTTCTCATCCCATGGCTCGCTGGGAAAATTCCTCGTTGCACCCTGGATGTTGGCGCTAATGACCTAGATGTAGATGCGCCGTAAAAAAAAAAAAAAAAAAAAAAAAAAAAAAAAATTTAGTGTTAGAGATATGGATTTCCAAGATATAGCTTTTCAACTGCCTAGCGTCCTTCCTAGGGAGGGTTGTTTGTCTTTGATTTTGGTACTTAGAATTATGGCATACAGTTGAAACACTTTCTGCATGTTCGAATTTCATCAACACTAATATGTTGACATTTTTGTTACGTTTAGAGTAAAGGAAGGGTTAGAATAAAATATTTTATTAACAGACAAAAAAAGTTTTGGTAACTTTGTATACTTTCGTTAGTATCTCGAAAACCGATGACAATCTTGTGAAGCGGAAGATTACCATTCGAAAGCTTACTAAATGCTCTACAAAAAAGGTTCTGAAGAAAGTTTTAATCAGGCGATGTCAATCGGAGAAATAAGTGCTTAAAACTTTAAATTAATTGATTTCGTTTATTCGAACTTTTCTTTTTGTCTGTTTTATTCCTTGTTATTTTTTAATTGCTTATAGTTGGATAATGTATTTGACAATAAAACTGGTTAAGTAAAATAACAAAAACAATTTATTGTTAGAAATATAGATTTCCAAGATTCCAAGACCTTGTAACTAGCGGGACGTAGTGTCAGCCGACCCTTCCAGGTAAGATCGTATATCATGACCTTTCAAGACCTTTCAAGACTTTACTACACACAGGAATGGCGTTAGTGGCCTTAAGGGTTGACACGGCATTATAATAATTAATTTTAAAAAAAAGACTGGTGGAACCAAAATAATAACTGCTTCTATTTTAATCTTTCCAAATTAGACTTGGGATATGAACGGAACCGCGCTAAGATGATGCAGTTCCTGCGAGACGGACTTTTTGGTTTGGGTACTTAGAATCATGGGATTCAGTTGATTTTTACTCTACACCAGCAGTTGGAATATATGGAGCCGCACAAAAAATTGTCATGCCCTTGGGATTATTTAGAGAGCGGAGATAAACTAATTTTTTTCTATCCTGGGAGAATAACATCCCATTTCCTTCAAGGAGTGCCTATTAGACGAAGGAAACGTCTTCGGTGTGAACTTCAACAAATCTTTTCAGTTCTCTCTCCAGCTATTGCGTTTCTGCAATATTCTAAGGCTTATTTTGTGACTTAGTATGTTCTCAGAACCTTTTAAAATAGTACATAAACATGGCTCGTGGATGTTTTAAAGGCCATAATGAGCTTGTTTATGATGAAGTAGCTGCAAAGAAAATATTGTAATATTCTTTTTATAGGGTTTTGATATTTTTTTTTAAAATAATATTTTTCGAATGGGAGTAAGCATAAATTAGTGACATTTTCGTACGAGTTCTTTTTATCGTCTGCTCCTTAGTAGTATAGAGTAGTTTTAGAGTGGTCGAGATCGTAGTTAGTACTGCGACTGTTTATAACAATCCTTTCATAAATTTCATGGAGTGGATACTGCTATATAAATTCCAAGATAGAGATAAATATACGTTTTTAGGGAGTAAATCTTGCCTGTGAATTGAAAGAAGAAAGCAATGGTAGGTATTGTATTGAGTTATTCTATGTAGCTGAGTAGCACCCTCAGCCCGCATATGTTATTCTAGATTTATGTGGAGTCACCTACATTTGTCTTGATCATATTCCTCTTAAACATATTATGAAGCCATTAAAAAGGACTTGCCTGAAATTGTCGCTTGAAAATATATTTTACACACATAATGAATAAATAAAAATCTTTAAATTTTCATATTACAGATTTTTTTAAACATATTTATTTCTGAATAATCACTGTGTTATTGCTGTTGTAAAGAAATACTTCCATGCCAATAATGCATTACGTATATAGTGATATAACATTTATTTTATTATTTTAAATACTCCCACAACCAAATCATGGATCTAACTTCAACCTTTGTCCTTGTTGTGATAACACGTCTAGCCTGTACTATTAATTTGCAGTTAATTTTGAACCATTATTGTTTTATATTATTTAAATTTTGGGACAATGATTTTTAGGACAGGTTTTGTACATGTTGCCACCCCTTTCTAGCCAGTGTATGACAAATAACAAAATGTTTTGTTTTTGTTAAACAAAAGCCACCGACCCTAGTGGGAATCAAACCCACAACCTTAGAAATGTCTACTAGTTCAATTGCTTTAAGGAGTGTTAGAAATATCTGGGAGGCATATTTACTAATTTTGGGAGTTGAGGAGATCTGTATGATCTGTATGTAGGGCATTGATTTTGTGGGACAAGTTCAGAACTGCACGTTGTCTTCCACTAGAATTTTCTTTTCATTTGAAAAAGAGAAAGTTTTCGTATTGTAAAACACATCTAACTGTTATCGTATAGTCCAAGCGTAGTGTGTCTCCCTCCTTTCTACTTTCTGCAGGACCTAAAATTGCAATTTACTGAATTGAAAAGCCCCATGCAGCTTTATTATAGAAACTAAGAGGTCTCTAAACACTAAATAAAGGATATTTTTCACTAAGATTTGATAGTGTAAAAACATTGCTTGAGAAATGATTTACATCGCAAATTAATAATTATTATTCTAAATGATCTGGAATGAAAGTATCAAAAGGTATTTCAAGATGAGCCATATCTTTTACTAAATGGTCAATGAAAAATTAACTTTGATGTTAACGGCACACTTATCAGAGATTGGCATGACAGAACCTTTTCATCAGATTTCATATTATTATTGTTATCGATTATTCCCTAATGGAGACCCGTTTAAACTCAAGTCAATCAATCACAGCTTTACTTCCTTTTCATTTCTCCCCAAAACCTCTTCATTATTTCATTGTGCTTTTTCTTTCTCTCCACCGCCCATTTCTTTTCTGTTGCTGCTTTTCTAGAAGCTTATCCACTTTTCTTGTTTCTAATTGTATTTCTAAATGTTTCCTGTCTTTAATTTAATTTTCGGAGATTTTCAGTCGTTCCACGTTTTCCTGTTTTTTCAATTGGTTTTTTCAATGTACAGTAGAAACTCGATTATCCGGACTAATTGGGGCCAAGGTCAGTCCGGATAATCGAAAACCCGGATAATGGAATATTAAATAAGTTTCAAAAACTATGAATTCTTTATTGAAAATTTAAAGCAATATAATAGTTAATAATATGAGATACTGCCTTTTCGAGAGCTCCATACGAACATTGCTTATTTGCATACTAAATACGTGGTAGACATGCGTGCCGCGCCGGCGCCGCTACGCCACGCCGGGTTTTGAGTGGCGCGCCGCCGTCGAGCCTAGTCAGTCGGCGCGCCGATTTCGTTGGCAATATTGGACGAAAGGGTGTAGCGGGTGGGTTAGGGTAGGAAAACAGCGAGTGTGCAGCGTGGTAACCTGCCGCCATTTTTGGCTTACCTTCTTTTCGAGTAAACGCTTGTGTGTTGTGCTATTTGATTGTAAAAAAGGGAAAAATAAAATAATTTTAGGTAGGTATATAAAAATGGTATTTAAATCAAAAAATAAATCCAGCTTTTGTGGGAGATATTTTGAAAACCTCGCAATTGAAGAGAAAAATAAAAGTCTGACTCCCAGGAACTGCGTCATCTTCGCGCGGTTCCGTTCATATCCCTAGTGTCATTAGCTAAGTAGTAGCAGCAGTTTTTGGTAGGTTTTGATCATTCGTGAAAAATTTAAAATGAATCTCAAAGAGAAAGAAGATTTAAGGCTCCAAAACACTGATAGAATTCTAAGCGGAAATGACTCCCCCCACCTTCTCAAGGTTTGCCAAGGGAAACACTATTACCAATACGTTTCTCATTTTCATACCTTATTTTATTAAAATATTAATTTTACTATTAAATGCGCTCAAAAAAACAATAACCAATTAAAACGTTTGGTAAGTGACAAAACCCTGTTGAAAAAAACAAAACTAACAATTTTGAAGTTTGAAGCATCTATTTCTCGGATTGACATCGCCCCATCAAAAATTACATCTGAACCTTTTATGTAAGGAATTTAGTGAGCTTTCGATTTTCCACCTTTCACTTACCACGATTTCCCCCTGTTTTCGAGATATGTAAGATATACGAAAATCCCAAAACCTTTCAAGTCTGTTAATGAAATATTTTATTTCTTGTACTTCCTTAACTCCAAACGGAACCGGAATCTACCTTAGATTAGATGAATATCAAACGTCTGGACCAAGTTTCAACTAAATTAATCGTTTATGAGTACCCAAACTGAAAATTACTTTTGAAAACGAGGTGTTATAATGTTTCTCAAAACGGGTACAGATATCGCTTTAAAATGGTTTTTTTCGTTGTTCTACGTTAAGAAATCTATAAAACGAGTACCTGCAAGCATATGAACTCGAAAACGTGAACGATACGATTTTTTTCGCGCGAATTTCGCTCCAAAACCCATCTTCCGGTTAGCAGATTCTGCTGGTTTACGAATTCGACCTTTCAAATTAAGAAAAATATTTTTGTACCAAATATCATCAAAATCGGACCATTTTTGAGACATCAGGAGCGCGAATTGCGTCATCTTAGCGCAGTTCCGCTCATATCTCTAGTGCCATAAGTTAAGGAATACATACAGTTATTGGTAGGTTTTGATGTACTGTTAAGAATATAAAATAAAATCTCAAACAGAAGGATGTTTACGGCGCAACAACGATCACCCTGCGAAAACACTAAGTTTCTCATTTTCTTACTTCCTTTTACAAAAAGACTAATTTTACTGATAATTTCAGTTTAAAAGAATCAATTAAAAAGTGAGATAAACAAACCGACCCCCCCCCCCCCCCCGCCTCCTACAAAAGATAAATACAAAAGCTTTGAAATTTTAAGCCCTTATTTCTCCGATTGACATCACCCCATCGAAAATGTCTTTAGAACCATTTTTGTAGAGATATTTTGTAGCGAACAGACATATATATACTTGCCATACGTCCCGGTATTTGTCTCTTGTCTCTGGTCCAACCGGGTTTATCTATGTCCCGGAAACAGCTGTAAGATGTATAAAGTAATGGATTTAGTTTTTAAGAATCATTTATGAATTGTTTACTTTTCTACAATGAATGCAGTGCCAAAGAAATGAGAACGATTGTAACTGTAATCAGAGAGCAAACGCATGAACTAGCAAGAATAAGTAGCAAAATTTCCTTTTTTATTTTAACAAAGTGGGGAGACTTACAATTTAGAGTTCCAGATCCCCCCCCCTCCTGTTACTCGCTGCGCTTAATAAAAAGGCTTAAAACTCACCATTTTGTTTCTAATTTTTACCATTTTTAGTGAATTAATATTTATTCTATTCTTTGAACCTCTGCCTTGTTTCTAAAAAAATCATTGAAAAAATTGTTGGTTATTTTCGAAAATCACTATTTATTCATTACTAGCTGTTACTCAGTGTGCCATGCTACACCTACTTTCTGTCTATGACTCTCCCCGTATCAAGATCTACTTGATATCTAGTTGTCTATACCCAGTTACGAAAATCGGTCAAATGATGTGAATTTGTTTTAGTTCATAATGATACCGGCAGAGGCCAGCACAACAGCACTTCATCTAACAGCCGACAGAGGCCAGTAGTAGTCGATTCAAAATGGCCATCACAATCTGAATGGTTCAGTGTAGCCAATTTTTCTTGAACAAAACTTATGACCTTTTGAGCAAATTTTGAAATTCGACCTAGCCTAGGAGATTTCTCGTATCAAGACCTACCTGTGTGCCAAGTTTGGTCAAAATCGGTCAAACGGTGTAGACTTGTATAAGGAACATACAAACAGAAAAACAGACAGACACGTGATTTTTATATATATAGATTAATGTTTCTATCACCCAAGTACATTCTACCTCCTTGATACCTCAAAGAACTAACGAAAATGCCTTGACGTGGCTATTGACACGATAGAACGTCAAGAACTCATGTTTTCAATTAACTTGCCCTATTCTGGAGAAAGCCACGACTCTTCCTTTTAAGTTAGGTTTTAGTTAGGCTTCTTTATCTCACATTTTTTCCGGCATCTTTTTTTTACCCCTTTTACGTGTTCTAGCCTTTCTTTCAGCTTTCCTCTCGCTTTTTCCTTTTTTTCCGTGGTACTTCCATTATTTCTAACGCAGTCGGGAGTCGTCGTTACCTCTGTTACAGTTCACTTTTTACTTTTTTTTTAAAGACAAGAGAGAAATTAAGTATTACTCAAATGAAGCGTTTGACAAAGCAGGTAACGTTTCCTTTTATGACATCAATAGTGAAATGAAGATTTTTAAATAAATGAATCTGAGTCAATTTTTAAGGTAATATCTGTAAGTAAAAATAAATAGTTTTTCCTACTAATTTTTGTTTAAATTAGTTAGAAACGATTCATTCAGTTTTTCTAGATGTCTGATATCCATGCAAAATAAGATATTGTAGTTTTGGATAAGATATTGTAGTTTTGGCACTTTTTTTCGTGTTTCAACTTTAACATATATCTGAGTACTGTATAGTAAGGATTCCTTGGCTATACGATGCTATAAGCCAATAAATATTATTCTATTCTATTCTATATTGCAGTTTTGGTTAGGTAGTTAAGGAAGTGTTAGAAAAAACAATTATAAACAAGCATGAGCAGTATGGGCAGATTTGTATATTTTCTTAAATATCTCGAAAACGGTTGGAAAATTGTGGTAAATGGACAAAACCATTCGAAAGCTTTTGTAATTGCATTAAACAGTGAAATGACTATTTTAGTAAACCAAGGTATAAACATATTCTTAATATTGGTTTCCTTATTTTCTTCGGAGGGAGGAATTTCCTATTAGGACAGTGTCATGATCCTCTTGTGGTGCCAGAAATCATGCTACTCTTTGAGATTTAATTTTTACCTTTTGATGTGTCTTTACATTTTTCATGAAAGATAAAATCAAAACATTAACTATTTCTATTCTATGCTTTCCAAATGTCGCTACGGGTAAGGACGGAAACGCGCTAAGATGACGCAGATCCTGCGGTTTGGAATTTTTCAAATTTTCTCGGAGTTGGTTATAGATATGGCCTTGAAAATGGTTTTCTTTGACTCTCATATAAAATTGTCTACATAAGGTGTACCTGGAAGCCTGTAATGGCGAAGTCAGAAGTATTCTTGTACCAGATATTTGAGTAAACATACAAATATGTGTATATGTACATACGCGTCATCGGGTCGGAGGAACGCTAAAAAGCGAACCTTCTGCGAAAAAAAAAACCAAGTCAAGACTCCACAAATTTTTAAACAGTCATACATATGAAGACAAGAGTCAGAAATGAAATTATTCAGTTCGGACTGTATTCTGAATAACGAATGCTTCTTTTCTCAAGGATTAGTTGTAACAATGGTAAAAGTATTGGATCTTGTTAAGGCACTGCCAGATATAGCTAGAGCAATAAAAGTCCGATTCGCAGGAACTGCGTCATCTTAGCGCGGTTCCGTTCTTATCTTTAGTGTTTATGAAGGCATAAAATAGAAACAGTTATTACTTTGTTTAGATCAATAGCGAAACACCTATCCAAATGAAATCTCAAACAAACCAGTCTTGAAAGGTCTTGATTTACAATCTTACCTGTATGGGTCAGCTATCCCATAAGTCGGGCAGAAAGGCCTCCACTCATAGGCATTTGGAAAGCCTTGGGATCTCTCTCTTTGAACGCTACATTTTTAACAATAAATTGATCTTATTATTTTACTTAATCTGTTTTATTGACAAATACATTATCCGACTATAAGCAATTTAAGAATAGCAAGGAATAAAACAGACAAAAAGAACAGTTCGAATAAACGAAATCAATTACTTTAAAGTTTTAAGCACTTATTTCTCCGATTGACATCGCCTAATTAAAACTTTCTTTAGAACCTTTTTTGTAGAGCATTTAGTAAGCTTTCGAATGGTAACCTTCTGCTTCGCAAGATTGTCAACGGTTTTCGAGATACTAACGAAAGTATACAAAGTTACCAAAACTTTTTTTGTCTGTTAATAAAATATTTTATTCTGACCCTTCCTTTTCTCCAAACGTAACCAAAATTTGAACATATTAGTGTTGATGAAATTCGAACATGCAGAAAATGTTTCAACTGAATCCCATAATTCTAAGTACCAAAATCAAAGACAAAAAGGACAGTTCGAATAAGCGAAATCAATTACTTTAAAGGTCTAAGCACTTATTTCTCCGATTGACATCGCCTAATCAAAACATTCATTAGAACCATTTTTGTAGAACATTTAGTAATCTTTCTAATGGTGATCTTACGTTTCGCAAGATTCTTAACCTTTTTCGAAATTTTAAGGAAAGTATACAAAGTTACCAAAATTTTTTATGTCTGTTAATAAAATATTTTATTCTAACCCTTCCTTAACTCCAAACGTAACAAAAATTTCTACATATTAGTTTTAATGAAAGTAGAACATGCAGAAAATGTTTCAACTGAATCCATTGATTCTAAGTACCCAAACCAAAAACGGTATTCAAAAACTATTTTTCCAATTTTCTCGAAAACGGTTAAAGCTATCGCCTTGAAAATGGTATATGGTATATATACACATACATACATATTTATAAATAAATATATTGACAAAAACACATATATACATCCAAATTTGAACCACTGTCATGTTCGTGATTTGAAACGTGAAATCTTCTCGTCGGCTCTTCCAGATTGCGTCATAAGGTCGCCCTATGGAGAGAGGGAGGAACCCCACTAATGTAGAAAAATAAAGTTTAATAATTAAAAATAATAAAGAAAAATATATTTAAATAACTTGAATGTTTTACGTAAATAACTTGTATATTTAAATGAAAATAAGTTAAAGAATGACATAGACAATAATAATTATGAAGGGGTTCCTTAATTACTTTTTTCTATTTCGATTTTCTATTTCCCGTAGAATAAAATATTTATTTATCTGATATTAGAGCCCGCGACTGGACGATCAACTGGGAAGATCCGTAGCACCTTGAGTCATGATTGAATTGCTTAAACCAAAAACGATTTTATTACTTAAAACTAAATAATAATAAAATAAGTTTATTGCTATCACTCTTATCTTTATTATTACAGCTTCCTGTTCGTACTTTGTTTTGGAAGGTTGGCCTTAAACTTCATAAATGTTGGCTTTCCTGCAATTACTTGTTGAGCAAATAAGAGGAGAGAAACTGGCCGAGCTGAGTGAGTTAGTACCCCCAATACAAGAGACTGGCGTGAGTTAGGGAACTGTGTTCGTCTTCGCCAGTCCTTCCTTCCTATCCCCAAACTTGTTGGAATAGCCGCTTTATTAGGGTCTCGAATTCACTGAATCCTCAGGCAGGCAGCTATTAACTATAGTTACACCAGTAACTATTAGTTGCTTATCCATTTTACCTGTTAGATGTTTTCGCTTTTCAAAAATGTTGTAATTATCAAAAATTATGTCCACGTATAGGTTCCTCTCGGCAATTCTTCGGCTAGGCGTAAGGTATTTTAACTAGATAAGCGTTGGCATAGAGTTATATAGAACGATTTAAGCTATTGTAATCGAGGATAAAGTAGGTACCTTTAGAAGGATTTAAATTTATTTGACCACTGTTGACCAATAAAAATATAATGACTGGCTCCAATCACATCGCGAAGAAGAGCTATATATAAGTGCAAAAATGCCCAAGAAAATGGCACTTGCCAACACTAACTTGAAGATGCTCTCTTCTCCTACTCGGCTTTTGCTCATTCTCAAAGAATAATCAGAAACAGACAGTCATATTTCTCGTTTATTTTCCTTTTTTTACTAAAAGATTCGTTTTATTAAATTAAACTTAACGACAACCAGTTATAAACTGTGCAAACATACACAAAATAACCGTTAAATGAACTTAACCAACTCTTTGGAATTCAAGCAACGATTTCTCCGGCTCATATCGCTCCTTCGAAAATTGTCCAAAAGCCGTTTTTGAAGGAGATTTAGTAGCTTATTGGATCATTGCCATATATGTATCACGATTACGAGTTCTTTCTAATACTTCCTTACCTCCAATCGTAAGTCTTACTTAGTTTGATTAACGTCAAATGACTTGAAAATATTTCAACTTAATCCGCCATCTTAAAGCATCCAAAAAGGAGATTCCAGAAAATCATTTTTCAAATTTTTCCAGTTGTTTAATGTTGTGGCTTTGAAATAGTTTCGATCGATTCCTTAAGTTTAGATACCCATAAAACTTTGACCTGGCTATAAACGCCGACCGATAATCGCGGATTTTTTCGCTGGAATTTCGCCGGAAAATCAGTGTTTTGGTTGGCGGATTCTGGTGACAAACTTACTTCATCTTTTCCTATTCGCGTGTGAAATTTATATATATATATATATATATATATATATATATATATATATATATATATATTTAGATCGGGCCGATGTCATAAGCAAGACCTCTCCCGCCCCCTTAGGAGAGAGGTATGAAACATGTTAAGAACATAAAAGGGGGCCCATATATTACAAATTCAAAAACTGGAATTTTCACAGATCGGTTTGTTTGCCATACACTCGACGATATAGAAAAATAAAACTCCTTCTCATTTAGGGGTTGTTTTTGCGGAGTTGCGAAATGGGAAGAATGTTGAATATAAAATACTTTGAGTTATTCCTTAGTCGCCTCATCCATTAATGTAATTGTGCTTTGCACTCTCCTCGATGAAATGAGGATGAAGGGGGGGGGGGGGGAGCGACGGTTTTTAGTGCAATTTGTAGAACTCTAGAGCCTTTAGTGGTATCCAATTACCAGAGGCGATAGAGGATTCTGCCTTAATATCCTTAATTGATCTCTCCAGTAATACTTACTCAAAGTTTAAGCATAAACTGAGTACCCCCCCCCCCCCACTAATCCCTTCCAGTTTTAAACTGTTTACTACCCCATGATTTAACTAGTACATATATGGATGAATAATTTAATATGACGCTCATCGTCTTAGGAATTTTGTACATTTAAAAACTGGGGAAATAGGCGAAAGGATAATGAAAATGTCACTTTGTAAATAAATTTATCTCAAGCATTTATATATATCTCCCTGAAGGGACACCGAAATGGTACGAAACATTAGACAATGTGATTGAATTTATTTAGTTTTAGTTGTTGAGTCATTGGTCTTGAATCTGAGTAAAGGCTAATTATTCATTAGTTTTAGCTTTAGAAGTTTGGCAATTTTTCTGATCACCCCCAGCGCTTTTTTAGCCACTCTTAAAATGAGTACATTAGCCATGCTGACTTCCTGGAATGACTTATAAGTTATTTCTGTAATCTCCTATGAAGCGACGCAAACCTTCAATCCATAATCATAAACATTTTCAAAATCTCTGTTTCATGTTTCCTCCACGCCACAATTATTTGTTATGGGAAGATGTAAAGCAATGAATTAATTCTTCTTTTATCCTTCATTCTTTAGGAAGAATGAATAAATAAAAACAGGTGCCAAGAAGAACTCTCAGGTGACATTCTGAACCATTCTGGAGTTATTTTATTTTATTGAAGAGGTTCGCATCTTTGGCAATAAACCCGTATACAAGCCGTTACAGCATATTTCATTTATCTAACTTATCTTTCATTTATCTATATTGTAGCAACTTCATATCTCTCTCTTCTCTTCTCTTCTCTTTATAGAGTAAATCAAATAGACAATTCGTTATAGAAAACTTTAGATGACTTTTTCGAGAAATACATGCAAATCTTGTGTCATGAGTTAATTGTCTCCTCTTCTTCAGGTTGTCAGAATGTTTTGTTTTTTTTTGTTTTTTTTTTTGTTTTTTTTTATTGAATCTTTAAGGTCAATAACACCAGACAGAGTGGGTGTTTTTTCCATTTAATATGAATAAGGGACAGTTCCCATGAATGAAAAAGACTGCCCTTAACGTCTCATTTATTTTATCTAAATTCTATAATTTTAAATGTATTTGTTTGAAATAACCTTTCTCGACTATCAGACACATTCAATAGTATGAAATCATTTTAATTTCCGAAAGTAAAGAGAAAGCTAAAGATGCAGTTGATATAAGTCGTAAACATGTTTTGGAAAGCTGCAGCGGGGCGGGTGAAAGAAATTGAGAGTGCAGTATAAAAAGCGAACGTGAGGTCAGTTGATAAATGATAACCTCTCTAGGTGAGTGGTGTTTACTGCACTTTCTTTTCGACTGCAATGTTTTCACTTGGATAGCCACTTTGCTAAAGTTCTTCAAATAACCTCATAATAAAGTGGAGATTGCTTATAATGCAAAACCTCAACTTTATTTTCGAGCTTCAACTCTTGTTATTCTGTTTTCTTCAGCGTGGGATATTCTTTCAAGATGTTTTAGCATAAATATGCTTTAGAGATGACTAAACTGAAAAAAGGCGTTAGAAAAAGGGGTCCGCTGGTGTTCGCCATGTACGAAACCGCTGGTGTTCGCGCATAGATAACTTTTAGGTGACCATGGATGATCCTCAAATCTTATCCATGTCACATAAAAATGATTGTGGTCTTCCTCCATCACCTAGGCATTTATTGCTAAAGATGGCTAATAAAGAGCATGCCGAAACTTTCGAAATTCTGAATATCTGACATTTTCTCTTAGCCCAATCCCAAATATAGTTTTTGAGCGATAAGTACCAATAACATGAATAATAAATTACCTTTGTACCAGTTTCTAAGCGGTGGAAATTATGATGGAAGTTATTTTCTTAGACTTTCTCTCATCGAAATGAGCTGTCGGTTGATTACCCAGGGCTCGGGAAGAAATCCCCCCTTTATTATAGGTCATTAAGGGCCCTTTCGGACCGGCCCTTCTCAGGGACAAGAAAGAACTGAAGGGAGCGGAGACAAAAAGAAATCGAGATAAGAGATGGAAAAGGTATTTCAAAGAAAGATAAAAAGAGAACCGTAAAGAGAGTATTATAATTGACCTATTAAAATAAACTAAACCGTGGAACAACTGGAAGAAGACTTCCCCTTCATTGGTATTTTAAATATTGGGGCATGACAATAAAAAAGGTCCTAAATGAAAGGAACTGAAAACAAAATGAATGCCAGTGGAATACCAGATTTTTTTTTCTCAATATATATCATATTTTAAATTCTCTGTCTAAAAAGGGGAATTTATCGCCTTCGTTGGTGTGACTTCATGGAAGGAGGGGGTGTATTATGGAATCTCACACGTTTCAGAAATTTTCGTCCTATTATAGTATATTCTATCCTGAATATATAATATGCATCAAAATAATATATTTTAAAATCTTTGGGCCGGTTATCTACGGCTCGCCACCTTTTCCTAGGAAAGAGCTAATGCCTTAAATATATATTAATAAAGAAACAGTAATTATGAACTTATTATGTATGGTATTACACTTTTCACATATTTTCTTTAATTTCTCGAATATGATTGAAAAATCGTTGAAAGCGGAAGGTTTAGAAAACATGAATTGTGTACAAATCGTGCAGGAGAAAACAATTCTTAAAGTTCCGAATGTTCACAGGTTCATTAGCATTCAGCGATTTTTATCAGTTTCTTTTCCTTTGCTTAAAATTGAGTTTACTAATAATTTAAAGTTTAATAATTAATGAAATAAGTTCTTTTTGTTTCCCAGAACTTAGTTTGTTGAGGGAATTTCTTTCATTCGATTGCAATCGGCAAAAGTAATTTTGTCAACTCCTTAATCCCGTATTTAACCGCTCCTGGAGTTTTCCATAGGTTATTAAACCTGTGTGACTGTAAAATTACTTCGTTTTCGTAGCAAAGAACTTAAAGAAAGAACTCCAAGAATTTATTGAAATTTGGAATAAAAATATTTCTCATTAATTATTTATGACATTCGGACTTTTTTATGAACTGTAGTAAATTTCAGGCGCGTCAAAACAAAATAGAGCTCTTTGAGAAGGAGCCAAGGTGTCTAATAACGCGTTTTCGGAATTAATAAAACTGTCACTGAAAAAAAGATGAATGTTCTCTTTTGAAGACCTTGGCCTAAAAGGCGAAAAAAGAGAGGCTATTGAAATAAGAGGTCGTTTTATATATATTATATGAGCATATAAACATATTTTTATTGACTTATTTATTGCTTAGGACATATACACGATGGTGCTGGCAAGAATTGTTTTTTAAATAGTCTATTTATTAAAGGAATAACGCCAGGCATTCAGAAGTAGACAACGAATACATGAAATCGTTGACTCATTTTTAAGTAATTGTTGGATGTTTTTGATTAACCCATGCGCTAATGATATAAGTAGAACTTCAGTTTACTTTAGAACGGGAGAATTGTTTAGGCTGGTCCCCTGGGACTGTTTATCCCTTGCTTCCGTGTAACAGCATTTATTACCCTCCCGGCAAGTCAGGGTTATATTTTTTTTACCGTCATTTTATGGTTCGTTTATTACAATTTTACATGTTATTGTTATTGAATTCAATAATTTTCGAATAATACCATCTGTTTATAAATTTTTGCTTTTAATTAAGAATTAAACTCATTGATCCTCTTGTATCAAGCCTTGTCTTCCTACTTGTGAACAAGTGTTTTTTTGTTTTTGTTTTAGTGACAAACATTATTATTAGTAAACGCGGTCAGTACAAGTGAACAGGAATGGTTTCTATTTAAAATGTGAAACATGACCTCCCCGGGGTCTCCCGTGGTCTAATGGCTAGCGCCTTGGATTCATAAGCGGGAGATGGTGGGTTCGATTCCCAACCTCCGGCAGGAATTTTATCATCCCACGGCTCGCTGGTAAAATTCCTCGCTGCATCCTGGATGTCGGCGCTAATGACCTAGATGTAGATGCGCCGTAAAAAAAAAAAAAAAAAAAAAAAAAAAAAATTACCTCCCCACCACCCTTCTACTACGAAGTTGTACCTTTTCACATCTTGTAAAAAGTCCAACAAGTGAAATTTTTGAAGTTATCTGTGAACGAGTGCTTGTCACTTGGTGCTAAGCAGAGGTGGTCAGATTCGTATTTCTAAATTCGAATCCAAATTTGATTCACAGCACCTTAAATTGTCAATCCGAATACGAATACATTCGTATTCAAAAGTGTGAACTCGAATAGATTCATATTTGCAAGTGAATAGGATATTTGGATTCACGCCTATGAATCCGAGTCCGAATCTATTCGGATTCACACCTATGAATCCAAATAATTTCGGATAAGACTTCTTTTCTAGTGCTTATCACTAAGTCAAGGACATGCTCTAATCGAAAGTACTAAGCTCGTGTAAACTATTAGACAAAGGAAGTACATGACGAATTATGTACAATAATTTCCTATATGGATACGTGATGAAGGTGTATATCTTGCCATCTGCGTCTATTGCGTTCCAGTCTATAAAGAGGAAGAGTGTGAGGATGAAGGAATGCGGAGACTGGAAATAACATCATAAAAAGGTATTTCTCAATGTGGTGTTTACACGGAGTGCTGCTCAGTAGCATATTGAGTGAGCTCTCGCCGACACAATGATACATGCTGTATTCGCTATGGGCTCTCAAGGACGAATTCCAAACCACCAGTCAGGGTCGTTCTGGGTTTGCTTTTAGGAGGCATTACTTCACACTCATATTAGAATAATAGGATTAAGTATTTATTGTTTGTGAATGAAACTTCATTGATTCTTGACAATGAACTGATTTCAGGTTTAGTAAAAAAAAAAAAAAAAAAAAAAAAATCGTTTAGAGCCTTCTGTTCAAATTCAGGAACATAAAGACATGTGCTTTAGGTCCACCCGACAAACCTATGTAATACAGTCTTGTCAAAAACTCCAGCGAACATTTTTTGTAACTTTTTTTTTTCAGTTTAGTCATCGCTAAAGCATATTTATGCTCTAAAAAAATCTCTAAACTGAATGGTCAAAGGTTAACATAATTTAATTCATTAGACAATATTGAATAAATCTATCTTTAAAAAAACTTAAAATCTTATCAGAACAGATGTAAACAGTTGCCTATACATAGAAAAATGAAATTTTTAAGAATATAAAAAAGTCAACTTAGGATATTTATTAGGCACGTTAAGAAAAGGTCACAACCTCCACAGGGTTTTATTTATTGGAAAGTCCCGGTTATATTGTTTATTGCAAAGTTCTTTCAGACGAATAACTCCATCTTCAGTGCTCCCCACTAAATGCAACCTCTTTCCGCCAGAACCGAGCGTTGACTCTTCGTTTCTCTGGTCGAATTAATCCTTGACCCTTTTGAGAAGAGATTGTATTTCGCGGGCAGCACTGAAGATGGAGCTATTACTCTGTATGTACTTTGCAATGGACTTATAAAAACCTGGATTTGTTTACCTTTCCATCACATTCCTTAGAATAAACCTTCGCCGTCCAGCCAGGTTAAAATGTGAGTTTGTATTAACTCTCTGTTTTGATTAGGAATGGAGTTAGTTTATTTTTGTTTAATCCCTAGGAGAAGACTGAACATAATTTTAGATTAAATTCATCTTCGTCGCGGATTTATAGAATGAACATCTAAAAAATAACCAAATTCTTAAGGGAAGGGGAAAAATAAACCCTCAAACGTTTGATTAAAATCTTTACTTTCCAAGAAATATTAGTTTACTTTCACAATAACTATTTCTAACTGTTGTGTAAGTATTGTTTACTAAGTTGTGTAGCATACTCTCCTATATTCTTAAGCAGTAACGCCATATCTGCGGCTGACCAATGGAATTCTAATATTACAGCCATATTAGTGATATCAGGTTACTTCTATTTTATTATACAGTAGAATCCGTTATTAATATCTTTAGAATGCTAGGTGTCGGATTCGTGTTAGTTTTCTATTTATTTTTATTTGTGGATTCATTCAAATTGAAATTGATAGTGTTTGCTATTCCTACTTTATTTCAACTTTCTATTCGATGAGAGAGTAATTTATTCTTTTGTTAAATTACATTTTATTTCTCTAAGTGTGTACACTTTTAAATCAGTGCATATCCATCGTTGGTATACACAGAGTATCTAGTGCACGGAAATGTCACGAAATTGAAAACAGGGCAAAAAAAATCACGAAAAAGTCATGAATTTTGAAACCGTTACAATATTTCAGTTTTACCAGGGTCTAACATTCCCGGGATTTCAGCACATTTTATTTAAACATTATTTACATTTATTTTTATTTTTCTTTAATCATATTCAGAGTTTTCATTCAGACTTAAATACACTTTAATGTACTAAATTATGTACATTGACACTAAATATTTAAGTTAGTAATATTTATAGAAATTTTGAATTCTGCTACCATTGTATAATACTTTTAAGGCTGCTAATCCCATAGTCATTCTAAAATGTTTCGAATAATTGTTCTGTCACTTTTAAAATTAATAACTATCCTCTTTTAAATATTATGTACATTTTATAACGTTCTGTTCATATTTTTCAATGTATGTAAAATATCAAGTTTATAGATATCACAGTAATCCGGATAAGGTGACAAATACTTTAAAGCTAAAAGTTTTTTCTTTAAAGTAAAATTATTTTAATGGGCATGAGATTTACATTTCAAGTCATGAAAAAGTCAGGAAATTGGCTTTCATAGATGTATTAGGCACCCTGATACAAATAATTTGGCGCTCTCTCGTGTATGTATTGATAATTAAGCAGTTGAAATCTGTGGTGTGAAAATTATATATTTTCGGCAGGATATATTGTTCTACATGTTATAAGCCCGAATAAGTGAGCTTTTCTATCACTAACATTTTTGATACAGGTCCATCTGTATGCATACAGAAGATGCATACAGATGGACCCTTCCAAAAACAGTTTGCCTATGAAAGTTAATATATCATAGTAATAACCTGTGTAACATTTCATAAGTTTGTCTTTGTCATAACTGGCTCAAAGTTATGAAAGGGTAAAAATCGTCTCTAATAACTCGTGTAATATGCACAAACTGTGCGTAGGCCGGAACTTACGTCCGTGTATTGAACTTATGTCCATTTTCCCACCTACCAACTTATTCTCTGTGCTCGTCGATATTGCATGTTTCAACATTCACTAGTATAAAGGAAGGAACGAATTCGGCGCCCAGGCTCTGTTAAGATTACGATGGCGTAGTGGACATCTGAATTCGATTCGTATCTAGTATACGGGACAGGGAGTTAATGAAAATGGCTTAGTATTCTCCTGTTGACGAGGACACGAGGCCTTGGTCGTGTAGATAGGAGGAACACGCATTCCCCAGTAGTCCTGAATGGTCCTATTACGCAGCGTGTAGCGTAGCAACGTTGGAATGTCACATCACCCTCTGACACGTACTAATCCAATTTCGGCCAGCACATTCCTCCTCTATCGCCTTCTTGGATGTGGTTGACAATCATTCTGTCAAAATTGTCTTCACTCTTATGCAAAGATCCATAACTAACAATAAATGTATTTCTTTTATCTGGTGTAATTTGGAAAGTTGACAATAAAAACGCCTTCACTGAAACGAAACCCTTCCGAATCTTCAAGCACCATTTTCTCCGACTTAAGTAGCCCATCAATCTACACTTAGCTATTGGAAGCCTTTCGAATGATCATCTTTCAATATTGATTTGATTTACATCGCTTCCTTTAAACATAACCTAAATGTATATTTCTTAGTTTTAGACGATCATGGTGATGTCGTCGATACAAAAGCAAATTATCGAATGTGAAAAAACGCATTTTTCATTTTCAATCTATACTGATTGCTGTTGGATTGATGTACGTTGAGGGATACTCGAAAGTTTTAAGAAAAATAATTATCAATTACAGATAAAAAAACGAACGAACTATTATAATACTATTATATTAAGTCTAATATAATATATATTTTACCGTATGATTACTTCATAGCCTTTTTATAGAAAATTTAGTAAGCTTTCGAATTCGCCGTTTTTGTGGCTACAGAGAGTTCAAACAACTTTCAAGTGGTTATATTATAAAGTCATCTATAAGGTACAAAACCATTTTTCACATTCGATACTTTGAATTTGATTCTGCCCGAAACCAAATTCCAATTTTTTTCAAAAATTGTTAGAGATAGTGCATTGAAAGTGATTTTATTAAATTTATCAAGCCTCATTACCGAAACGTTCTACTCACAGTAACTGGGTCATCTTAGCGCGTTTCCGTCTCTAGTGCCATTAGTAAAGGAATAGAAGCAGTTATTGGTAGATTAGAGGTATCTGATTCTTGACCATACGGCACACTAGGGAAATAGTGTGGTCAGTACTATGCTCCGGCCGCCTGATTTTTTCCTTTGCAGGTAATTACCCATTAATTAAGGTATTTACCCATTAATTAATTAAAGGCTGGGTGAGCCTAGGTACGATCTGGGACCCCAAATCCAATTTTTGAAATCCCAAAAAATCTTCAGTGCACGCTCGGGATTTGAACCTGGGTCTTCCAGTTCATTAGTCGTGTGCTCTACCACTGAGCTAATCTCGCCCCCAAACAAAACTAAAACTTTCGAAGTTTGAAGCACTTTTTTCTCCGATGATTGAGATCGCCCCTTCGAAAATTATATCAGAGCCTTTTTTATTGAGAATTTAGTAAGCTTTCGATTCGACGGTTTTTGGGGTAGCCGCAGTGAGTACAAACAAATTTCTGGTGGTTATCGAGACTTCCTGCATAAGATTGTATGTGAGTTTGAAAGCAGATAAGTAAATTGAAATAAATTTTTCAAAAATGCTAATCTGCCAGGATAATTGCGATTAAAAAAAATACCCGTGACCCGTAAAAAAAATATCACTTTAGGAAGCGTCTCCATCTTTTTCTAAATTCCTGTGGGAAAAAAAAGGTCAATTAGCCTTATGTTTCCTAAAAATGTCATTATTCGTGTTTATATTTTTTGAGTGAATGATTCTCAAATAGTTAATTTTTTAGCCTGTCTATCCAATTCCATGTCCTGCAGGAATGTCATCTCTCTCTCTTCCATTTCCGTTCTGGGAACCCATGAGATAGGAATCTTACAGGTAGGTAGGCCGGACATGGGGTCAGGAGCCTACATCCATCGTCGACACGATTTAGTTTTTATATTTTCTCTTGTACCTTGGCCATTTAGCTCGCATACTTCAAATAATCTAATATCTTCAGCAATTTCCTGTGTTCTTATCTTTCATTAGAGATAAACAATAATGTTTAGCCATATCTATCGAGTGGATCTAGTTATTGTCAAAGAAAGTGCCTTCAAAATAAACACCTTCACCAAATCATTGTACATTCATTTTGCAAAAATAAATGGAATTATAGATTCAATAAATGTGCTTCTACCATTTGAGGTGTCTGCGGTGGTATCTATTGGACTATTGGATAATTATTTCAACTCTACAAAACCTTTCGTTTCAAGAGGATCATTGATACCTAACAGGATTTTTATTTTTTATTTTTTTTTTTTTTATAGTAGCAAGGATAGGTACTAGGGGTACTAGATAAGGGCGATCGTACTTAAAATGTTATCTTCTAGTGCCTTCGTTCGTGGGTTGGATTATGGGTCTTAGGCCGTCCTTTGGTCCACCTAGCCTGTAATTCATTTATTTATGGGGACCTGAAACGGGAAAAATCAGGCGACCGGAACATAGTACTAACCACACAATCTCCGTAGAGTGCCCTTTGAGGCCGCATGGCCTGTTGATAAATTAGTTAATTTTTGTAATATATATATATATATATATATATATATATATATATATATATATATATATATATATATACGTATGTGCGTGTCTGTATAAGAACAAGTTTTGGCCAGTTTAAGGGTAATTATTATTACAGATATCACAATAAAAGATATTTTATGAATCACAATTTTACCATATTTACCACCACACTTCAAACTTTTTCTTTACGACGCATCTCCTTTCTTAGCGTGCACCATTTCTAAACATCCCTGCTGCATCAGGGATTCTTTCCATTCTGGTTACATAGCTGTTCTAGAAATAATTTACTACATCCAATAAATTTGAAGTCTTGAATAAAGAACAAAATCAGCCCAATTTCAGGCCGTGAGGACCCAGAGAGGCAGATAATGTGTATGTATCTGAGCCGCCTGGTTTTTGCTTTTTATGTGCCTTTTTCAGGCAGGGTGAGTCTAACGACGGTCTGGAAACCACGAACGATGAATCTGGAAAATAAAATCTTTTAAAGCGCGCCCGAGTTTCCTAATCAGGTCCTACAGAAAACTAGTTGACTGCTCGCTCTACCATGGAACCAAACTCGCTCCCTAGTGGTGAAGTTGCGAAGTTTATGCGTAAACAAATGTATTAAAAAAAAAAATCGTTTATAGCCTTCTGCTCAAATTCAGGAACATAACATAGTGTTCTTTTTCGAATATGGCCACTGCGAATGCGCGAACGCCAGCGGACACTTTTTTGTAACTTTTTTTTTTCAGTTTAGGCATCACTAAAGCATATTTATGCTAAAACGAAGCTATTTTTCATAAAATATTTCTTTGATACAAACAGTATAAAAAAAAAAAAAAACACCAATATCTCGAAATGGAGAAAAAAACACTTGGTTCTCAGAGGACAGCCATTACACCCAATGAAAAGGCCATTGTTGCTTCAATTTCCTCATTGCATTAGGATTAATAAAAATTTTGTTTTTTGGTAATTTCGTTAAACTGGGAACGCTTTCCACAATTCTAATTAATCTGAATTCTCGTTAAGGAAAAAAAAGGAAAAAAAAAGAAAATTCAGAGAGATGTTTTCATGAAATGTTGAATCGGAGATAACGAGTTGTGAAAGGTAATTTGTAAAGGGAGTTGGACTGTAGTTGGGGGATGGGAGCGGGTGCATTCGCGGCACTTGGCAAAGCACGGCTTGAATTTTAATGCAGAGTTATGTTTTATTTTTTCCATCTGCCTCTTAAAACAAATGGGATTCCATTTGTGTTAAAACGTTCTCCATTTTAGAATTCTCCTATTCATTTATGTTCAGCTTTCTTCAGGATTTTATTAGTTAGACGTGGCCTATGATAACACTCTTTATAAATGAATTAGTTTATCTTTTATGGTTTAAAGTAAATTATATTATTTTTCGTACCAAGATATATAATAATTATAATTATTCATTACATGACCCTTAGCTCAAATATATAGAATTGGCTAATAAGGCGGAAGGTCAATAAAATTACACCACACACTTTCACACTTTTTATTTCCCTTCCCTACATGTTTCGCACCCCTTTTGGTGCCTGTTCTGGGGAACATACTTAAACCTTAAATTCAGCCTCAACTTGAGGAATAGGACGTTCCACTAGCAGGGCCTCGTATAGACTGGTCATTGACTGAACGAATCCAATATGGTGTCAAATAGTCAGCTAATCGATAATCGACCTGTCATATATTTAAAATTGATTTTAATTTCCAGATGAAATATAGTCCTATAACACTTTTTTAAAAAATCCCATAAACAACCCACCATTTTCCTATTTTTTATCAAATAAATTAATGAAAATATTATTAAGATGGTGTATTTCCGTTTTTTTTATTTGTCACTTTTTTCTGTTTTTAATGATGTGTATGTTTTCTTTAATCTTTCTTTTCATTCTATTTCTTTCTTTCCCTAATATTCTGATGTTTTCAAAATCAAAATCATGACCATATTTTATAGCTCAAAATATTGATAATGGAGAAAACAAAACGGCGTTGGCTTATCATGCTATAAAATATGGTCATGATTTTGATTTTGAAAACATCAGAATATTAGGGAAGAAAGAAATAGAATGAAAAGAAAGATTAAAGAAAACATACACATCATTAAAAACAGAAAAAAGTGATAAATAAAAAAACGGAAATACACCATCTTAATAATATTTTCATTAATTTATTTGATAAAAAATAGAAAATAGCTCTAGAAATAATTAAAAACAATATCTACCTAGAATCCGTAGGTATTTCTTCAAATCCGGTTACTTCCAAAACATATACTTAACCAAATATCTGGCCTTGGTATTCATCTCACATCCGATATATCCCGCCCAAAGTCTTTTCGGTCCACCCCTAGACGACCGTAATCCTCACTAAATATCCCAAACCTTCCCGACCAATCGATAAACACATCATTTTAGAAGGTACCAACCATTACGAAGGTAGGAAAAATATGGTTTTCATGAGCTAGAGGATACCTATTTTTCTTACCTGTATGGAGTTCGAATGTTGCTGCTGCAATTGTGTAACTGCGTTTTACTCTCTGTGAGCCTTGAGAGCGGACCAGAACAATATTAATGAGTTATTTCCTTTCCCAAGCTTGCCACTGATATTTACAAAGGATTTGCTATCAGAAGATCAAATGTCCGACAACCTTATCACTCCATTCATGTAGCTATACGGACTGAAAATTTGTTTAGAAACACAATTTGCTGACTTGAAGATTTAATCCTTCTACTCATGTCACAATAAGCTATGATTGAGTAACAGAAAAATCAAAAGAAATAACTAAGATAGATCTCTCTCTTCTTGGCTCTCTTTAACACATATGGCGGTATGAGGCTCATCTAATAGCAGAAGTCTAGCCAACAAAGTGATAATGAATATGTGGCCTGATGAACGTGAACGCTGTATGATTGTGCTTTAAAGTTTGAAAAATACAGAAAAGATATCAATTTTCGTCCTCCAAGGTACCTCTGTTAGGAATATGAAACTCCACACTTATTGGCATTGTTTCAACAAAAAAAGAATCAAAAGAAGATAAATTCATCGCTATAGGGAAAATACTTCCGGATAGGGAGAATATTTCCGAGTAAATACGGCATAAAGATGTCTATAACATATCAAAAGATTCGAAAACATTCAGATAACCTCTTAAGCAATTAAGCTGATATATTTAGTAGTCACGCGCCAAGTAAAATTCATCCAGAAAAGTATCCATTATTCAGCTTTTATAAAAAATAAATAAGAAAGAATAAATGCGAGGAAATAAAGTATAGTAATTTGAATGCTTGATAGTATTTTGAATGAATTTCCTTCTATTCCCTTAAAAAAACGCAGACTGTTAAATTCGAGGTTAGCATTATCTTCTTGAGTTCCTTCTTGTCTCCGAATTGCTTGGTCTAGTTAAGCAGAGCAAATGCTCTCACCAGGTTTAATTACACCTGGAGAACCTAATTACATTAGGTTCTCGGGTTTAATCCCGTAGGAGAGCACTGCGGCCATAAATTCTTATCGTGCCTGTACCACTAGAGTCCAGCCTCTTTCGTAACTTACGAAGCCTTAACTGGAGCTTGTGTTTCTTCTTGATTTTAACTCAACCACGCGACGGAAACTGAAGCAGTCAAGTTGAGAACATGCAAACATTGTACAAGAAAAAGTACCTTTGTGTTCATTTTTCTAGTCCATTCTACTTACATAGTGGTGAAGAAACCATTCTCATGGCATGGAGATCTTAAGCGCACAGAGCCTCGTGACGGGTCCTTTCAGTCCTCTGCCTTTGGGATGATCCTTGGTTTCAGCAGGGAACAAGTACTCAAGCCAGTTAGATATTTCTTTAAAACTTCAATTTAGAGTAAAGGGAAGTCAATTTTAGCTGTCAAATACAGGATTCAATATTTTATCAAAACTGTGGTTATGAAAATCAAAATATGAAGACTTGATAAAATATGCTCACGTTTTTCATATGTGAAACACCTGATGAAATTTCAATATATTCAGTAGTCTCTGCCACCTTATCTTCACTTGACCAATATTATGGAAAGATGGACAGCTTGTAACTTTCCCATTGCATCATTTTAGGGCGGTTCCTCCCTCTCTTCATAGGGAGGAACCCCGCTTATAAGGTTGATCTCATGACGCAATCCAGAAGTGCCGACTAGAAAATTTCGCGTTTCAGAACCCCTAGAGACCGAAAATAACGGTGGTTCAAATTTGTATATATATGTGTATATATATATATATATATATATATATATATATATATACATATATATATGTGTGGTTTTTTAAGCTACTTCGCTGGGAATTAAATGTGTTGTTCATTCGGCATCTGTCTCCAGCGGTCTTGCTCTCCGGCTTCTTCTGGCCTTCACTCATCCTTTTTTTTTTTTTTTTTTTTTTTTTTTCCTAAACCCCACTTTAGAGAAAAGATAAATAAAAAGCATGCAAGGAAGGGCATGATGAAAACGAAAGTGAAAGAAAAACGTGCAGAAACGCAAAGAAAAACTAAGGACCTCGAACGCCACAGGCGTGCGTAAGGGCCACAGGTAGAGGGAGGATGAGGGAGGAGGTGTCCTTATTCTGCAAAATGTGTTATGTTCTAGTACGTCTACTAGTCGTCGTGTGAACTCAGTTGGTCCTTGCCAGCGTCCTGGTCGTCCAGGTGGTGTGATGTCGTTAAAAAGTGGATTGTCATGGTACTTAAGTCCGTCAAAGAATTTGATGTGACGTCGTTTTATGAATTCTGAAACTGTGGGGAGTTCTAAGAGTGTGTGTAAGTCTGGGGCTTTGAGTTTATTGTGTGAGGTGCTCCGTGTGATTGTTTTGAGTATTCGGTTCTGAAAAGATTGTAGTGTTCTGAGTATGGTGGGGTTCAGAAACCGAAAGAGTGGTGTGCCGTATAGAAGTGCCGGTCGTAAGACTCCTTTGTATATGAGTAGTTTCAGTCTGAGTGAGAGGTTTGATGAGTTGAGTAGGTGACCATGAGAGCGGGCTTTCGTCCTGACAAGCTTTAGCTTCTTGGTAAAGTGTGTGTGAAAACTGAGGTGTGTACCTAAGTGTATCCCCAAGTAATTGATATGTCTTTTTAACTTGTTTCTTTTGTTTCTAACCGTGAAATACTTGGGGCGTGCTCGTGTTGAATTGCCATGAAAGGCGAAGAGTAGTGCGTCTGTCTTGGTCGGGTGAACTGTGATGTGTATTCGTCGCAGTTCGTCTACTACGTCTGCGCAAACCTCTTCAGCTTGTTTTAATGCCTTTGAATGTGACATGGATGTGCTGTATATCGCGATATCGTCGGCATATGCGGCTATTTTTGTGTTTGGGTACTGTTCACCGACGATTTCTGATGTGTAGATGGAAAAGAGTGTGGGTGCGAGTACTGACCCCTGTGGTACACCGCAGGGGATTGGGTGTGTGCTGGAGAGGCTTGCCCCTACCCTAACCGTCATAGTACGTCCGTATAGGAAAGAGTGTATTGTGTTATAGAGTTGTTCTGGACATCCGTACGTTCTGAGTTGCTGCATAAGTATATTATGTGAAACTAAGTCAAAAGCTTTCGTACAGTCAATTGATATGAGTGCTGTAGTCCGGTTCATGAGCATGTTGTTTGTGATATGTGATTGGAGCCTTACTAGCTGGTGTTCTGAACTGTGTGCAGGGCGGAAGCCGAACTGCTCAGCAGGTATAATATCCTCCTCTGCGCAAAAGTCTTTAAGATATCTCAGTATTATCTTTTCATATACTTTTGATAAATGAGGCAGTAGGCTAATTGGTCTGTAGTGTTCAGGTGTGTCGCCCTTTTTGTTGGGTTTGAGTAGTGGTGTGATTATAGCGTGTCTCCAGTGTTCGGGGAAGTGTCTGAGGCGGAGGCATGTGTTATAGATGTGTACGAGATAGTGTAGTCCTTTTCTCGGTAACTGTTTAAGTAAAATGTACTGAAGTCTGTCATGTCCTGGGGATTTATTCCCTCGTGTCTGTCTGAGTATGGCTGTCAGCTGTTTCGGTGAGACGTACATGTAATTGTCTTGTGGTGTAAGTCTGTATTCAGGTGTACGGTCTTTGTTGCGAGTTTGAGCGTCTTGTGTGTAGTAAGTAGCGAGTATGTCCGCCTGGTCTTTTTCGTCTAGTAGCGTATCTTGTCTGTGTATTTTTACTGTGTTAGTCTTTTGCGTGCGTGTTCGTATGAGCCTCCAGAATTGCCTAAAATCACCATGTGTCTGCCTGAGTTTATCATGCCACATGGACGTCTTCCATTGTGACATGAGTGTGCGTATTTGTGTAGTGAGTGAGTTTAGTTCAGTTTTATAATGTCTATCTCGTGTTCTGTACCAGATGTTTTTGATGTTGTTTCTTTGCTTAATGAGTGTGAGAATGTGTTGTGGTGGTTTCCTAAGATTTGGAGGTGCTGGCGCGAACTTAGGAATGCTCGAGTCGGCCGCGAAGGTGATTGTGTCTGTGAACTGTTTAATGGCCTCATCGAGAATTTGTGTGTCGTGTATGGGTGTGATAGGGGGGGGTGTGTTCGTGTATGAGGTGTTTGTATTTGTGCCAGTCTGCCTTACTGTAGTGGTAGTTTGTGGCTGTGGGTGTGGGTATGTGCCCGTGTAGTTCGTATAAGACCGGCCTGTGGTCTGATGTAATAAAATCGAGTGCAGTGCACGCGGTTATTACGTGTGGTTGTCGCGTAACTAACAAGTCAATCGTTGAAGTCATGCTGGGATCTGCAAAGTGTCTGAATGTGTGTGTGCCTGGGTGTATGACTGCCAGGGGGTATTTAGTCAATTTAGTCCCTGCGGGGTTGTTTTTCGTATTATGCCAGGCAGTGTGTCTAGCGTTCAGGTCACCTATGAGTATGTGTCGTCTGTCTGTCGAAGTTTCTGAAAGGAGAAGTCCCAGACGTGAAAGTCGTCCTCTCGGTCTCCGATAGTATGCGGTCAGTTTGTACGTCTTGTTCAGTTTAACTATGATTGTCAGAACAAAATTGTATTCGTCTGGGTCTATGATTGGGTCTATCCGTTGGTAGCGTGTACCGTGTCGAAGGCCGATGGCGACTCCACCGGCTAGTGTATTGTCCATGTCGTGCCGGAGAAGTGTATAGCCCTGGAAGTGTGCGTAACTACCTCTGGTCAGTCGTGTGTCGGTTAGTATGAATACAGTGGGCAGTATTTGTCGTAGAAGTAAGTCCACGTCTTGTAGTTTTGGAGTTAGTCCGTTCGTGTTTAAATTGAGTATAGTGTGTCTGGTCATTTTGTTATCAGTTTTGTCATAAGTTCTACTAATGTTCGTATCATTGACATCATGTCGGTCATGGTGTTTGTCAGTCGTTCGACCCATGCGGGTGTACTGTCACTGGTATGTTGTTGTGGTGCGATGGGTGTTGGTATTTGGTAGATAGGTGGTTTAGGTGGAGTGGGAAGTAGAGCTGGTCTGGTGTTTTGTGTGCGTTGGGGAAGTGGTTGTGTCGGTGGTGGTGGTGGAGGGGGAAGCTGTGTAGTGTGGCCAGTGAAGGCATTAGAGTAGCTGAATGTTGGGTCAACTGTCCTATATGTTCGTGTTGGTGTGTTGTTTGCCGGGGGGGCTACTGTTGTTTGTCGGGCTTTTCGGCTCTTCTCAAGAAGGTCGAGCCGGGTTGGGCATTGCCTGTAAGAGGCGGGGTGCTCTTCCTGACAGTTAGGACATTTTAGTGAATTGTTTGCTCGATCGCAGTCTTTTGACGCGTGTGATTTGCCGCAACGGACACAACGTTCGCGCAAGTTACAGTTGTTTCTGGTGTGGCCGAAGCGCTGGCACCGGAAACACTGGGAGATGCTGTTTTCTCCCCTATAGGGTTTGATGTATATTATTATTTGATCGATCGATTTTAGGTGTGAGGGGTTAAACTTGTGATCGAACGTGAGTATGATGGGTGGGATGGGGACCCTAGTTCCGTCGGTCTGGGTCTTGCTCATACGCTTCACTGACAGGAGATGTTCAGTGTTGAGCTGCTGTTTTACGCTCTCTAGCGGGTGGTCGATGTCCAGCCCGAGGAGCACGAAGTTTTGGTTCTTTGGGGAGCCCTTAGGAGTAAAGGAGTAGAATTGTGTCTTGTTTGTGGTCAGTTCGGTTTTTATGGTTTCAAAGGTAGTGAGGTCCTGGGCAAAAATTTTGTTTCCGTCTTTACATCTCTGTACAGTGTATTTGGAGATTCCGGCATTGTTTAGTGTACGTACGAGGCTGTTAACCTCGGTGTAGTGTGGTGGTAGTATGATTGGTGGTGGCCTAATTTTGTTGAGGGGCTCGAATCTGTTCTGTGTGGTGGTCGGGGTTGGGGAAGTTTTAGTGGGAGGATTTTTGGGCGCCACCTTTCGGTGCTTCCTGCCCTTGCTTGGTTTAACCAGCGTGAAGATTTCACTATCAGTTAGGGGTTCGCTCTCTGAGGAGCTACTTGTGTCAATGGGCCTTTTAGAGGCCGGAGGGAGGCCAGGGAAGTCTGTGGTATTTTCGAGATCGGCGCCCTGCTCCATAGGAGACTCAGGGCCCAGTATGCTGAAGAGACGTTCCATCTCTTCTGTGGTGAAAGTTCTGGTCGAAAGGGCCTTTGTGAGGGTCTCTTGGGTGAGATGTGAGCTAGTAGTGGGTGGTGGTGTGAGTGTTCGTGTCTGGTGGAGGGGAGTGTGGTCATGTGAGAACATGGTGGGGGGTGGGCGTGGCGTAAAGAGGGGGTAAAAGAGAGAGGGGAGAGACAGAGTGGGGGTACCCTGGTGGAGGGGGCCGCCTGCGGTCGTACCTGTACCGACCGACAGACGGGTGGGCAAAGCCCCGGAATGCAGAACCCCTTAGCAATTCCCTTGTGGGTCCGGACCCAACGGCTTGCTTAGAGATCCTGGATGTGCCACTCATCCTTGCTGGTCGGGGTTCCCTTTTTACGCCTTGGTCGGAGATTGTACGAGCCAATAAGCTTGGGGGGCTGTGGGCCAATGGGGAGTCGGCTGTCTCCGTCCGTTTGTTCAGTTGTCCGTTCGGGGCGCTGATGGTCTTGCGTGGGTGTCTTGACTTCTATCCTCTTCATGATGGGCCGCCAAGTGTTGGAAAGGATGAGTCCATCTTCTCTATTGAAATTGGCCGGACACTTCTGGATTTCAATCCAGACCGCATGATGACAAGGCAAAAAAGGAAGGGACAAGAAACGCCGAAAAGAAAGCGAAGAAATGGGACAAATTGACGCGAAATTCAAATTTGGTGGCCCTCAAAAGGGTCGTTGAAGATGATTTTTTGCAACAAGAACCACGCCCACCAGTGGACAGAAAAGTCATTGTAAACTTGGCTGGTATTGAGTTGTCTCAGGAAACCACTGAAGTCCTTGAAAAAGGCATGAATTTCGCTGTGGCACCGAAACGCAACCCGACGGAGGAACTGGTAACCAGCATCGAGGCCGCTCTTTTCCATATGGATAATGACAAGGCTGAAACGATCAGGTTAGAATCAGACCATTCGTCTGTAGCTCCCAGACTAATGGTCTGATTTTGATGAAATTTGGTACAAAAATCTTTCGTCTAATTTGAAAGGTCTAGTTCGTTAACCAGCAAAATCCGCCCACTGCAAGATGGCGTTTGGGGCGAAATTCGCGCAAAAAAATCGTAACGCTTACGTTTTTGAGTTCATAAGCTTGTAAGTACTCGTTTTATAGGCTTCTTGGGCTAGGAAAACGAATAAAGCCGTTTTCAAGGCGATAGCTTTAACCGTTTTCGAGAAAATTGGAAAAATAGTTTTTGAATACCGTTTTAGCGCGGTTCCTCCCTCCCCCATAGGGAGGACCCCGCTTATAAGGTTCATACAATGAAACAATCCGGAAGTGCAGACTAGAAATATTCGCGTTTCAGAACCCCTAGAGACCGAAAGTAACGGTGGTTCAAATTTGTATATATATATATATATATATATATATATATATATATATATATATATATATATATATTTGTCTGTTCGCTCTGTAGCTCCCAGACGAATGGTCTGATTTTGATTTTTGGTACAAAAATCTTTCGTCTAATTTGAAAGGTCTAGTTCGTTAACCAGCAAAATCCGCCCACTGCAAGATGGCGTTTGGGGCGAAATTCGCGCAAAAAAAAATCGTAACGCTTACGTTATTGAGTTCATAAGCTTGTAAGTACTCGTTTTATATGCTTCTTGGGCTAGGAAAACGAATGAAACCATTTTCAATGCGTCCTTCAATAGCTTTAACCGTTTTCGAGAAAATTGGAAATATAGTTTTTGAATACCGTTTTTGGTTTGGGTACTTAGAATCATGGGATTCAGTTGAAACATTTTCTGCATGTTCTACTTTCATTAAAACTAATATGTTGAAATTTTGGTTACGTTTGAAGTTAAGGAAGGGTTAGAAACAAATATTTTATTAACAGACTTAAAAAGTTTTAGTAACTTTGTTTACTTTCCTTAATATCTCGAAAAAGGTTGAGAACCTTGGGAAACGGAAGAATACCATTAGAAAGCTTATTAAATGCTCTAAAAAAAAAAAAAAAAAAAAAAAAGGTTCTAATGAAAGTTTTGATTAGGCGATGTCAATCGGAGAAATAAGAGCTTAAAACTTTAAAGTAATTGATTTCGCTTATTCGAACTGTTCTTTTTGTCTGTTTTTTATTCCTTGTTATTTTGTATTTGCTTATAGTTGGATAATGTATTTGAAAATAAAACAGGTTAAGAAAAATAAGAAAAACAATTTAATGGGGTCTCCCGTGGTCTAATGGCTAGCGCCTTGGACTCATAAGCGGGAGATGGTGGGTTCGATTCCCAACCTCCGGCAGGAATTTTCTCATCCCATGGCTCGCTGGGAAAATTCCTCGTTGCACCCTGGATGTTGGCGCTAATGACCTAGATGTAGATGCGCCGTAAAAAAAAAAAAAAAAAAAAAAAAAAAAAAAAATTTAGTGTTAGAGATATGGATTTCCAAGATATAGCTTTTCAACTGCCTAGCGTCCTTCCTAGGGAGGGTTGTTTGTCTTTGATTTTGGTACTTAGAATTATGGCATACAGTTGAAACACTTTCTGCATGTTCGAATTTCATCAACACTAATATGTTGACATTTTTGTTACGTTTAGAGTAAAGGAAGGGTTAGAATAAAATATTTTATTAACAGACAAAAAAAGTTTTGGTAACTTTGTATACTTTCGTTAGTATCTCGAAAACCGATGACAATCTTGTGAAGCGGAAGATTACCATTCGAAAGCTTACTAAATGCTCTACAAAAAAGGTTCTGAAGAAAGTTTTAATCAGGCGATGTCAATCGGAGAAATAAGTGCTTAAAACTTTAAATTAATTGATTTCGTTTATTCGAACTTTTCTTTTTGTCTGTTTTATTCCTTGTTATTTTTTAATTGCTTATAGTTGGATAATGTATTTGACAATAAAACTGGTTAAGTAAAATAACAAAAACAATTTATTGTTAGAAATATAGATTTCCAAGATTCCAAGACCTTGTAACTAGCGGGACGTAGTGTCAGCCGACCCTTCCAGGTAAGATCGTATATCATGACCTTTCAAGACCTTTCAAGACTTTACTACACACAGGAATGGCGTTAGTGGCCTTAAGGGTTGACACGGCATTATAATAATTAATTTTAAAAAAAAGACTGGTGGAACCAAAATAATAACTGCTTCTATTTTAATCTTTCCAAATTAGACTTGGGATATGAACGGAACCGCGCTAAGATGATGCAGTTCCTGCGAGACGGACTTTTTGGTTTGGGTACTTAGAATCATGGGATTCAGTTGATTTTTACTCTACACCAGCAGTTGGAATATATGGAGCCGCACAAAAAATTGTCATGCCCTTGGGATTATTTAGAGAGCGGAGATAAACTAATTTTTTTCTATCCTGGGAGAATAACATCCCATTTCCTTCAAGGAGTGCCTATTAGACGAAGGAAACGTCTTCGGTGTGAACTTCAACAAATCTTTTCAGTTCTCTCTCCAGCTATTGCGTTTCTGCAATATTCTAAGGCTTATTTTGTGACTTAGTATGTTCTCAGAACCTTTTAAAATAGTACATAAACATGGCTCGTGGATGTTTTAAAGGCCATAATGAGCTTGTTTATGATGAAGTAGCTGCAAAGAAAATATTGTAATATTCTTTTTATAGGGTTTTGATATTTTTTTTTAAAATAATATTTTTCGAATGGGAGTAAGCATAAATTAGTGACATTTTCGTACGAGTTCTTTTTATCGTCTGCTCCTTAGTAGTATAGAGTAGTTTTAGAGTGGTCGAGATCGTAGTTAGTACTGCGACTGTTTATAACAATCCTTTCATAAATTTCATGGAGTGGATACTGCTATATAAATTCCAAGATAGAGATAAATATACGTTTTTAGGGAGTAAATCTTGCCTGTGAATTGAAAGAAGAAAGCAATGGTAGGTATTGTATTGAGTTATTCTATGTAGCTGAGTAGCACCCTCAGCCCGCATATGTTATTCTAGATTTATGTGGAGTCACCTACATTTGTCTTGATCATATTCCTCTTAAACATATTATGAAGCCATTAAAAAGGACTTGCCTGAAATTGTCGCTTGAAAATATATTTTACACACATAATGAATAAATAAAAATCTTTAAATTTTCATATTACAGATTTTTTTAAACATATTTATTTCTGAATAATCACTGTGTTATTGCTGTTGTAAAGAAATACTTCCATGCCAATAATGCATTACGTATATAGTGATATAACATTTATTTTATTATTTTAAATACTCCCACAACCAAATCATGGATCTAACTTCAACCTTTGTCCTTGTTGTGATAACACGTCTAGCCTGTACTATTAATTTGCAGTTAATTTTGAACCATTATTGTTTTATATTATTTAAATTTTGGGACAATGATTTTTAGGACAGGTTTTGTACATGTTGCCACCCCTTTCTAGCCAGTGTATGACAAATAACAAAATGTTTTGTTTTTGTTAAACAAAAGCCACCGACCCTAGTGGGAATCAAACCCACAACCTTAGAAATGTCTACTAGTTCAATTGCTTTAAGGAGTGTTAGAAATATCTGGGAGGCATATTTACTAATTTTGGGAGTTGAGGAGATCTGTATGATCTGTATGTAGGGCATTGATTTTGTGGGACAAGTTCAGAACTGCACGTTGTCTTCCACTAGAATTTTCTTTTCATTTGAAAAAGAGAAAGTTTTCGTATTGTAAAACACATCTAACTGTTATCGTATAGTCCAAGCGTAGTGTGTCTCCCTCCTTTCTACTTTCTGCAGGACCTAAAATTGCAATTTACTGAATTGAAAAGCCCCATGCAGCTTTATTATAGAAACTAAGAGGTCTCTAAACACTAAATAAAGGATATTTTTCACTAAGATTTGATAGTGTAAAAACATTGCTTGAGAAATGATTTACATCGCAAATTAATAATTATTATTCTAAATGATCTGGAATGAAAGTATCAAAAGGTATTTCAAGATGAGCCATATCTTTTACTAAATGGTCAATGAAAAATTAACTTTGATGTTAACGGCACACTTATCAGAGATTGGCATGACAGAACCTTTTCATCAGATTTCATATTATTATTGTTATCGATTATTCCCTAATGGAGACCCGTTTAAACTCAAGTCAATCAATCACAGCTTTACTTCCTTTTCATTTCTCCCCAAAACCTCTTCATTATTTCATTGTGCTTTTTCTTTCTCTCCACCGCCCATTTCTTTTCTGTTGCTGCTTTTCTAGAAGCTTATCCACTTTTCTTGTTTCTAATTGTATTTCTAAATGTTTCCTGTCTTTAATTTAATTTTCGGAGATTTTCAGTCGTTCCACGTTTTCCTGTTTTTTCAATTGGTTTTTTCAATGTACAGTAGAAACTCGATTATCCGGACTAATTGGGGCCAAGGTCAGTCCGGATAATCGAAAACCCGGATAATGGAATATTAAATAAGTTTCAAAAACTATGAATTCTTTATTGAAAATTTAAAGCAATATAATAGTTAATAATATGAGATACTGCCTTTTCGAGAGCTCCATACGAACATTGCTTATTTGCATACTAAATACGTGGTAGACATGCGTGCCGCGCCGGCGCCGCTACGCCACGCCGGGTTTTGAGTGGCGCGCCGCCGTCGAGCCTAGTCAGTCGGCGCGCCGATTTCGTTGGCAATATTGGACGAAAGGGTGTAGCGGGTGGGTTAGGGTAGGAAAACAGCGAGTGTGCAGCGTGGTAACCTGCCGCCATTTTTGGCTTACCTTCTTTTCGAGTAAACGCTTGTGTGTTGTGCTATTTGATTGTAAAAAAGGGAAAAATAAAATAATTTTAGGTAGGTATATAAAAATGGTATTTAAATCAAAAAATAAATCCAGCTTTTGTGGGAGATATTTTGAAAACCTCGCAATTGAAGAGAAAAATAAAAGTCTGACTCCCAGGAACTGCGTCATCTTCGCGCGGTTCCGTTCATATCCCTAGTGTCATTAGCTAAGTAGTAGCAGCAGTTTTTGGTAGGTTTTGATCATTCGTGAAAAATTTAAAATGAATCTCAAAGAGAAAGAAGATTTAAGGCTCCAAAACACTGATAGAATTCTAAGCGGAAATGACTCCCCCCACCTTCTCAAGGTTTGCCAAGGGAAACACTATTACCAATACGTTTCTCATTTTCATACCTTATTTTATTAAAATATTAATTTTACTATTAAATGCGCTCAAAAAAACAATAACCAATTAAAACGTTTGGTAAGTGACAAAACCCTGTTGAAAAAAACAAAACTAACAATTTTGAAGTTTGAAGCATCTATTTCTCGGATTGACATCGCCCCATCAAAAATTACATCTGAACCTTTTATGTAAGGAATTTAGTGAGCTTTCGATTTTCCACCTTTCACTTACCACGATTTCCCCCTGTTTTCGAGATATGTAAGATATACGAAAATCCCAAAACCTTTCAAGTCTGTTAATGAAATATTTTATTTCTTGTACTTCCTTAACTCCAAACGGAACCGGAATCTACCTTAGATTAGATGAATATCAAACGTCTGGACCAAGTTTCAACTAAATTAATCGTTTATGAGTACCCAAACTGAAAATTACTTTTGAAAACGAGGTGTTATAATGTTTCTCAAAACGGGTACAGATATCGCTTTAAAATGGTTTTTTTCGTTGTTCTACGTTAAGAAATCTATAAAACGAGTACCTGCAAGCATATGAACTCGAAAACGTGAACGATACGATTTTTTTCGCGCGAATTTCGCTCCAAAACCCATCTTCCGGTTAGCAGATTCTGCTGGTTTACGAATTCGACCTTTCAAATTAAGAAAAATATTTTTGTACCAAATATCATCAAAATCGGACCATTTTTGAGACATCAGGAGCGCGAATTGCGTCATCTTAGCGCAGTTCCGCTCATATCTCTAGTGCCATAAGTTAAGGAATACATACAGTTATTGGTAGGTTTTGATGTACTGTTAAGAATATAAAATAAAATCTCAAACAGAAGGATGTTTACGGCGCAACAACGATCACCCTGCGAAAACACTAAGTTTCTCATTTTCTTACTTCCTTTTACAAAAAGACTAATTTTACTGATAATTTCAGTTTAAAAGAATCAATTAAAAAGTGAGATAAACAAACCGACCCCCCCCCCCCCGCCTCCTACAAAAGATAAATACAAAAGCTTTGAAATTTTAAGCCCTTATTTCTCCGATTGACATCACCCCATCGAAAATGTCTTTAGAACCATTTTTGTAGAGATATTTTGTAGCGAACAGACATATATATACTTGCCATACGTCCCGGTATTTGTCTCTTGTCTCTGGTCCAACCGGGTTTATCTATGTCCCGGAAACAGCTGTAAGATGTATAAAGTAATGGATTTAGTTTTTAAGAATCATTTATGAATTGTTTACTTTTCTACAATGAATGCAGTGCCAAAGAAATGAGAACGATTGTAACTGTAATCAGAGAGCAAACGCATGAACTAGCAAGAATAAGTAGCAAAATTTCCTTTTTTATTTTAACAAAGTGGGGAGACTTACAATTTAGAGTTCCAGATCCCCCCCCCTCCTGTTACTCGCTGCGCTTAATAAAAAGGCTTAAAACTCACCATTTTGTTTCTAATTTTTACCATTTTTAGTGAATTAATATTTATTCTATTCTTTGAACCTCTGCCTTGTTTCTAAAAAAATCATTGAAAAAATTGTTGGTTATTTTCGAAAATCACTATTTATTCATTACTAGCTGTTACTCAGTGTGCCATGCTACACCTACTTTCTGTCTATGACTCTCCCCGTATCAAGATCTACTTGATATCTAGTTGTCTATACCCAGTTACGAAAATCGGTCAAATGATGTGAATTTGTTTTAGTTCATAATGATACCGGCAGAGGCCAGCACAACAGCACTTCATCTAACAGCCGACAGAGGCCAGTAGTAGTCGATTCAAAATGGCCATCACAATCTGAATGGTTCAGTGTAGCCAATTTTTCTTGAACAAAACTTATGACCTTTTGAGCAAATTTTGAAATTCGACCTAGCCTAGGAGATTTCTCGTATCAAGACCTACCTGTGTGCCAAGTTTGGTCAAAATCGGTCAAACGGTGTAGACTTGTATAAGGAACATACAAACAGAAAAACAGACAGACACGTGATTTTTATATATATAGATTAATGTTTCTATCACCCAAGTACATTCTACCTCCTTGATACCTCAAAGAACTAACGAAAATGCCTTGACGTGGCTATTGACACGATAGAACGTCAAGAACTCATGTTTTCAATTAACTTGCCCTATTCTGGAGAAAGCCACGACTCTTCCTTTTAAGTTAGGTTTTAGTTAGGCTTCTTTATCTCACATTTTTTCCGGCATCTTTTTTTTACCCCTTTTACGTGTTCTAGCCTTTCTTTCAGCTTTCCTCTCGCTTTTTCCTTTTTTTCCGTGGTACTTCCATTATTTCTAACGCAGTCGGGAGTCGTCGTTACCTCTGTTACAGTTCACTTTTTACTTTTTTTTTAAAGACAAGAGAGAAATTAAGTATTACTCAAATGAAGCGTTTGACAAAGCAGGTAACGTTTCCTTTTATGACATCAATAGTGAAATGAAGATTTTTAAATAAATGAATCTGAGTCAATTTTTAAGGTAATATCTGTAAGTAAAAATAAATAGTTTTTCCTACTAATTTTTGTTTAAATTAGTTAGAAACGATTCATTCAGTTTTTCTAGATGTCTGATATCCATGCAAAATAAGATATTGTAGTTTTGGATAAGATATTGTAGTTTTGGCACTTTTTTTCGTGTTTAAACTTTAACATATATCTGAGTACTGTATAGTAAGGATTCCTTGGCTATACGATGCTATAAGCCAATAAATATTATTCTATTCTATTCTATATTGCAGTTTTGGTTAGGTAGTTAAGGAAGTGTTAGAAAAAACAATTATAAACAAGCATGAGCAGTATGGGCAGATTTGTATATTTTCTTAAATATCTCGAAAACGGTTGGAAAATTGTGGTAAATGGACAAAACCATTCGAAAGCTTTTGTAATTGCATTAAACAGTGAAATGACTATTTTAGTAAACCAAGGTATAAACATATTCTTAATATTGGTTTCCTTATTTTCTTCGGAGGGAGGAATTTCCTATTAGGACAGTGTCATGATCCTCTTGTGGTGCCAGAAATCATGCTACTCTTTGAGATTTAATTTTTACCTTTTGATGTGTCTTTACATTTTTCATGAAAGATAAAATCAAAACATTAACTATTTCTATTCTATGCTTTCCAAATGTCGCTACGGGTAAGGACGGAAACGCGCTAAGATGACGCAGATCCTGCGGTTTGGAATTTTTCAAATTTTCTCGGAGTTGGTTATAGATATGGCCTTGAAAATGGTTTTCTTTGACTCTCATATAAAATTGTCTACATAAGGTGTACCTGGAAGCCTGTAATGGCGAAGTCAGAAGTATTCTTGTACCAGATATTTGAGTAAACATACAAATATGTGTATATGTACATACGCGTCATCGGGTCGGAGGAACGCTAAAAAGCGAACCTTCTGCGAAAAAAAAAACCAAGTCAAGACTCCACAAATTTTTAAACAGTCATACATATGAAGACAAGAGTCAGAAATGAAATTATTCAGTTCGGACTGTATTCTGAATAACGAATGCTTCTTTTCTCAAGGATTAGTTGTAACAATGGTAAAAGTATTGGATCTTGTTAAGGCACTGCCAGATATAGCTAGAGCAATAAAAGTCCGATTCGCAGGAACTGCGTCATCTTAGCGCGGTTCCGTTCTTATCTTTAGTGTTTATGAAGGCATAAAATAGAAACAGTTATTACTTTGTTTAGATCAATAGCGAAACACCTATCCAAATGAAATCTCAAACAAACCAGTCTTGAAAGGTCTTGATTTACAATCTTACCTGTATGGGTCAGCTATCCCATAAGTCGGGCAGAAAGGCCTCCACTCATAGGCATTTGGAAAGCCTTGGGATCTCTCTCTTTGAACGCTACATTTTTAACAATAAATTGATCTTATTATTTTACTTAATCTGTTTTATTGACAAATACATTATCCGACTATAAGCAATTTAAGAATAGCAAGGAATAAAACAGACAAAAAGAACAGTTCGAATAAACGAAATCAATTACTTTAAAGTTTTAAGCACTTATTTCTCCGATTGACATCGCCTAATTAAAACTTTCTTTAGAACCTTTTTTGTAGAGCATTTAGTAAGCTTTCGAATGGTAACCTTCTGCTTCGCAAGATTGTCAACGGTTTTCGAGATACTAACGAAAGTATACAAAGTTACCAAAACTTTTTTTGTCTGTTAATAAAATATTTTATTCTGACCCTTCCTTTTCTCCAAACGTAACCAAAATTTGAACATATTAGTGTTGATGAAATTCGAACATGCAGAAAATGTTTCAACTGAATCCCATAATTCTAAGTACCAAAATCAAAGACAAAAAGGACAGTTCGAATAAGCGAAATCAATTACTTTAAAGGTCTAAGCACTTATTTCTCCGATTGACATCGCCTAATCAAAACATTCATTAGAACCATTTTTGTAGAACATTTAGTAATCTTTCTAATGGTGATCTTACGTTTCGCAAGATTCTTAACCTTTTTCGAAATTTTAAGGAAAGTATACAAAGTTACCAAAATTTTTTATGTCTGTTAATAAAATATTTTATTCTAACCCTTCCTTAACTCCAAACGTAACAAAAATTTCTACATATTAGTTTTAATGAAAGTAGAACATGCAGAAAATGTTTCAACTGAATCCATTGATTCTAAGTACCCAAACCAAAAACGGTATTCAAAAACTATTTTTCCAATTTTCTCGAAAACGGTTAAAGCTATCGCCTTGAAAATGGTTTCATTCGTTTTCCTAGCCCGAGAAGCCTATAAAACGAGTACTTACAAGCTTATGAACTCAAAAACGTAAGCGTTACGATTTTTTTGCGCGAATTTCGCCCCAAACGCCATCTTCCAGTGGGCGGATTCTGCTGGTTAACGAACTTGACCTTTCAAATTGGAAGACGGATTTTTGTACCAAATTTCATCACAATCGGACCATTAGGGAAGCCAGAAATGAGCGAACAGACAAATATATATATATATATATATATATATATATATATATATATATATATATATATGTATATATATATATACACATATATACATATATATATATATATATATATATATATATATATATATATATATATATATATACAAATTTGAACCACCGTTTTTTTCGGTCTCTAGGGGTTCTGAAACGCGAAATTTTATAGTCGGCACTTCCGGATTGTTTCATTGTATCAACCTTATAAGCGGGGTTCCTCCCTATGGGGGAGGGAGGAACCGCGCTAAAACTGTACTGAAATAGCCAGATAGGTCTTTGCTCTATTATGGATCTCATTTTATAGTATAACAGACCCAAGGGAGAAAATGGTCAGAGTAAACAGAATAGCCAAAAATATAATTATTTATGAACAGTGGCAGCATGTTAATGTATTTTTACTGTCTGATTCCACACCGTTTCGTTTTTTTGTTTTGTTTTTATCTTTAAATTCAATTACAATTATTCCATATAGCTATAGAATATTCGAAAATCTGGAAGATTGTTGCTGTTAGTTGCATTTATTAAAACCCTGAATTTTTTATAACCAGCAAAATACCTTCTGGCATGATTTTTTTTTTTTTTTTTTTTGTTTTTAAGTGCTCTAATATAAACGTTATTTTGATCACCAAAATGATTATTAGCCCCCTCATTATTATTGTGAAAAAAACAAACTTATCTAAATGAATTGCATTTTGGTAATTTTAGTTTGAACTACAAATTTCATATATTTTCTGCAAATTTACGGAAACTAAAATTATAGTTAATTTCGTATTGTGCTGTTAATCTAATAAGTTATCAAATATACTAGTTTTGGGGGGAATTTGAGCATTTGTACGCTTAGAAATTCATCTATCAGTAATAGACTTTCTATCAATTTCCTACTCTATATTATTTTCAAAGAATTTGATTGGACATTTAGCAGTGATGATCTGTAAAACATCTCACTATATAAAAATTGTAGGCATTACTACTACGCATCAAATGAGAAATCGGAAATCATCAAAAAGAGAAAATGAGTCATGTTTATTAACAATAAACATCACTCCAGGAGGTGGTATGGAATCACCTCCTACTAGGTGGTCCAACGATCTAACGATTCTAATTCAAGCTTCGTATATATATATATATATATATATATATATATATATATATATATATATATATATATATATATATATATATGTGTATATTTATTCTTTATATATGGCCAAGGTCAAAAGAATAGTACTCCAATTCTCTTTGTACTATTTATTGTTTGTACGCCCTACACGTTTCGTGGCCTTTATGCCACCTCCTCAGGGGCCATTACATCCCTATGTGTGGAGGATAGCTCGCCACCCATACTAAGTCTTAGTATGGGTGGCGAGCTATCCACACATAGGGATGTAATGGCCCCTGAGGAGGTGGCATAAAGGCCACGAAACGTGTAGGGCGTACAAACAATAAATAGTACAAAGAGAATTGGAGTACTATTCTTTTGACCTTGGCCATATATAAAGAATAAATAATTATACGTAAATAAAGGTCAGAAATACGTGGAAAATAATATATATATATATATATATATATATATATATATATATATATATATATATATAAAATCAGTCCCGTAACAGGCCACGAGGGCCCTGAGGGGCAGATACTATAGAGGTATCTTATTCATGACCATACGGCACACTAGGGAGATAGTATGGTTAGTACTATGCTCCGGCCGCCTGATTTTCCCCTTGGCCGTTTCGACTGCTAGAGTCATTAGCACCCAAGGTACCCATTATTAAATTAATTAAAGACTGGGTCGGCCTAGGGACGGCCAGGGAGGCCGAATTCAACCCATCAACGAAGACACTAGAAGAAAAAATCTTTAGTGCTTGCTCGGGATTTGAACTCAGGCCTCCAGCTTATTAGTCCAGTGCTCTACCCTTATATATATATATATATATATATATATATATATATATATAATGTAATGTAATCAATTACATCATATATATAATGTATACATATAATGTAATCTATTATATTATATATGGTACATGGTACGTACACCTGTCAGGTACGGCTCATGTGGAATGTAAAATCAACTCCCTTTCTTAAGGGTTACTTAGGGAAGGAAATAAATAATATATATATATATATATATATATATATATATATATATATATGTGTGTGGGTGGGTATTTTTCTTTCGAGCATTTTTATGAAACACAAAGGTTCTAGTCAAGCAGCAATTTCGGCCCATGATTCATGGTTAATGAAAAAACCCAGGGAGAGCCCAGCACGATATAAATGTAAGACAACGTGCTGTAATATTTGTTTTCCCAACAAATGTCGCTACGAAACTTTGTTTACTTGTGAGTCTTATCCTAAAAAAAGTCAAATTAGCCCCATGAACTGGGAGTTTAACGGCGAGCCTAAAACATAGATGTTTTGACATCCCATCATCATTTTATTTAAACTAATTCAGTCTTCAAGAATTGAGAAATATATTGCATTTGGCAGGACAGGCGTATTTTTTCAACATTAATGGAGTGTAATTGCATTTCAACATATATTATTCTTGCACGTTTCCAAGCTTAGGTAGATTAACAAAATAGCCTTTAGAAAGAAAATATATTCCTGTGGCGTAGAGAGAGAGACTATTACCCCGACGAAAGGGCATCTCACCGGTAGAAGTACTGGTGCTGAGGCTATAACCCAGGCAAGGAAATATGCTGTTCTCTTAGGGATGTCTTCCTCCCTCCAGGCAAACTTTTACCTTCCGCTATTTTCACAGCTGCGTCTCTCTCCAGACTTTATTCTGGGTTTTCCATGCTCACAAAGCTTTTCTTTCTAGGCTCAAAGGCAAACACAGAATATTTACCTTCTTGAGAAATATATTTGCCAATGAAGATATGGGAACGCGCTGCCGCAAACCTTACATGAGCATTTCATAAAATTAAACATATGCCAAGTTTATGTCTTTTTCAACTCGATTATTGTCAACTTAATGCCTTTATTTTTTGCTGATTGCGGTTATATGTAATAAAAACCTCTCAAAGTATTCCTTGAAAACTCTTATTCGTATGTTAATTTTACTCACTAAATTAAATCAGTGATCACCGGTCCCTGAAATAGCTCTTGGGGACCGTTGCATGTGGCGCGTTTATTAGATGCAGGATTTCGGATCCATTTAGAACGGCAACGCTAATAAATTCAGTAGAGTCCTACTAATCCGAACTAATTGGGGCAAAAACCTGTTCGCGAATATTCGGTTTAGGGAGGTTTAGGAAGAGATCTGTCATATAATGCCATATATTCATTTAATGAGGCATATTAAGCGTCTGCTTTAATATGTCTCATTAAATCAATTAAAGCGTCTGTTGTGTCAAGAATTTAAGGAAAGATATTATGTATTCTAGTTCACAGCAATTTAAATTGCTCTGTAGCATAAGGGGCCTGCGGGGGCTGGAGCCCCCCTACCCCCCCAAATTTCTATGTATTCGAAAAAAATGTTTTATAAAACCTTAAAAATGATATATAAAACCTATCTAGATGATTATAGCTGAATTAAGATAATTCCCGTGGACTTAGGATTTATGACCACAATGTCAGAAGGATCCATTCTTGATAAAGCAGTAAACTATATATCATAGTCGGGATTCTAGCGAATTTATGAATAGTGGCACTTTTACGCATTACCACATCATCAGTCAAGGTGTTTACAAAACGATTAGATGCTGTCGCATGAAATATAGGTCGAATCTGACCAAAATAAGTTGTACCAAATATATTACACTAGAAACGGAGAAAGTTCAATAACAACTTGATTTTATTGTGATTCGCGTTACAATAAGAATGAGAAAGTCAAATACGAAGTCGTTCACGACTCCTACTCCTACTTATAGGAGATCCCAAGCTACAGACCGATCTCTGTGAAGTATCGCGCCATGTAATATAATCCTACGTACCTCCCTGAGTATTGCATTCTCATAAGTCTACAATTTTTTTTTTTTTAGCGCGGTTCCTCCCTCTCCCATAGGGAGGAAACCCGCATATCCTCCCTATGGGGAGGGAGGAACCGCGCTAAAAAAAAAAAATTGTAGACTTATGAGAATGCAATACTCAGTTGAAAGCAGAGTTAAGTAGACAAAGGGGGAATACCGCAGACAGCTGGTGAAAGGAACAGCTAGATAGACGGCCTAAGGTTAGACTTGCATCACGGCGTCTGTATAGTAGATGTGGCGCAAGAACTAAACCACTGCAGCCGGAGCTGGTCAGCTTGTAGAGTCTGGGAGGTTACGTAGGATTATATTACATGGCGCGATACCCGCATATCCTCGGGTTTCCTCCCTATGGGAGAGGGAGGAACCGCGCTAAAAAAGAACAAAAAATGTAGACTTATGAGAATGCAATAATTAGTTGAAAGCAGACTTAAGTAGACAAAGGGAGAATACCGCAGACAGCTTGTAGACGTATGAGAATGCAATACTCAATGCGGAAGAGGTTGACCTCATGACGGAATCCGAAAGTGCCGACTAGAAAATATTATGTTTCAGAACCGATAGGTCAAGAATATAACGGTGGTTACAAATTATATATATGTATATATATATAAAAATATATGTACATATATATATATATATATATATATATATATATATATATGTATATATATATATATATATATATATATATGTGTGTATATATATCTATATATTTATATATGTATGTATATATATGCATATATTTACATACTAGCTGACCCGTTAAACGTTGTTTTGCCATATAAATTATTCCTAGTGGTTATTTTCACATTTTTATTGTCAAATAAAAAATAACTAACTTATCGTGTGGGGATGTGACTAATTATGGCAATATTAAAAAAAAAAAAAAAAAAAAAAACAATCTCTTAATGCAATAGAGTGTACGATATTTTTGGTTAGTCCATGTTTAGCCAACACAAACAAACTGCATGGTTTACCCACGCGAGAGCGTCCATGTGAAAAAAACGCCGTGCCCAAATCAAAGCCACAAGGAGACATCGTTTGGCCTGGCTACTTATTGATTGTCATTGCCAATCTAATTCGAATATGAACGCTTCTGAATCCAATTGGCAAATCTGTGGGAATAATAATGGTCGAAAACTGTTTAGGGAGTGGGAGATAGCTTATTGGAGACCGGCTTCGTTCTTACTCCGTGCTGTTTACTGTTTGAGAAATGACACCGGTAACATGGGAAGAGTCATCCACAACGAATCATCTCCCTAGTTGCCAATGTTCATTGGTGCTCCTTTGTGAACAATTGAATTATGTAATTCTCAGGCTGTTAGTATTCGGAAATGTTATTATTCGAAAAAAAGATATGGACTAAAGTATCTGTGTTGCCTAATGCCCTGAAGTTAGGGGATGCCTAGCCATAGACACGCGATAATGTAATATTGAATGGGTTTTTAATGGGTCTATAGGCCCAAACGCCGGAGGATAAACTAACTCTTATTAATTACTACATCGTAATATCGTAATTTAAGAAGAAAGTTGTTGTGGAAACTTGACTATTATTTATGGATGTAAATTTATAAGCTTTAATTTTTCCTCGGCTTGAAGAACCTATAATAATTGCACTAACAATTGTTGTCTCATACCAACAAATCTATACCACCCTGAGAATAGATCAGTGCAAGACTTTTAGCCACAAAGTTTTTTCAGAGCTTCTATCTCTATGTTGTAAACGAGTCAAGAAAGTTTGTTATCAAGTGTTTTATACTCAGAATGGTTTTAGTCTTTACTAAGTAAACGCCAATAACCTACCGTACTGATGTCACATAAGCAAGGCAAAGCGGATTACATTTGTACAATACAAACGTTAAAATATTTATATCGAAAAATGAGTATTTATGAATGCTGGATTTTAACATTTAACATCTATCATAATTTCATTGAAACATTGACTGAAAATTACAAGATACGTTATATGTTATTTCCTACGATGACTAAGTTCATTCATTGCGCTCGACACTGCACTATAAGAATACTTGTACACAGTGGAACCCTAGAAATTACTAGCTGTTAATCACAACAATTAATAAGGCATTATTATACTGAATTGATTCCTTAACATTGTGGGTTATTTTAGCAGGTAGTCAATTTAGTCATTTCCATATTCACATTTGAATATGTTTCCTGCGCTGTCTCGCAACTCGGTGATACTGATCTTGTGGACTGCTGCAATCCCATAAGCAAACTGCAAAAAATATATACACATAATATAAAATTGTTTAAGAAAATACCAAAAGGTCTAATAAATTAATGATGACGACTAAGTAAATAAATACAATTTTTAACAAATAAAAGTAAATGGAAGGCGAATGAGGAATTTTATAAATCATGAACGCAAAAATTAACCAATCAATAAGTAAAAAAAATATTATATCTGGTTTAAATAGTTTGCCTGACGTTTGTGTTCTTAAGGAGAGATTAGACAAACGTGGAGGAAACTGATGAGACTTAAATAGTGTAAAAAATAAAAAGATTAACGCTCCAAATCACAGACTCTAAGCGGGGATAAACGTTACTTGGTTAATAAAAAACAAACAAAATTATTACTTTCTACAATTACTTATTACTCTACTATTAGGTATTTAGGTATTTTATTTGTTTAAAGGTTTAATCCTATTCCTCAAGAAGTATTTTATATAAATAAGTGCCGCATGTAATGTGTTAATAACGAGTTCCACCGAAAAAAATTGTAAAGCCTCAACTTGAGATAGTCTTGCTTATAAAAAGTTTTCACTTTAATGATGTTAGATTAAATTCTATAACCATGAGTGGGTAGAGGAAATATCTCCAAGGCATTTTATTTTTTAATGATCCTTCCCGTTTCTCAAAAGCTTTGACTTGTGCAGTCCCTGTAATAAATAATTCGATGTAGGTCCTTCAAAATATGTACATATATTCAATTCCTCGGTATATTGAAACCATTAGAAACATAATCTACTAGAAAACAAAAAAAATCCTTTACAAACCCTGTATATATTATCTGTGACAGCTTACATTTTTGTTACATAACGGACTATGACTGTCAGTACTGGTTTAAGTGGGACGGTGTTAGGAAGGCATTTTCATTAATTTTATGTATATGAAGGATAGATACATTAGAGAAGGTAATTGAGAAGAATAATAAGGGAGATAATAAGGACCTGGTATGTAGACACTTTTATTGTTTTGCCAGTATTGTTTGATAAGATAAGAGTAACATTTTTCTAATATGTACTAATATTAATATAGCGACGTAGCGGCGTTTATATTACGACGTAGTAATGTATCAGTCATCAGTATTTTTAATTATCATATTAGATTGATATTATACAAGACTAGCTGTTAACAAGCGTGCCATGCTACACCTATTTTATATTGAATAGCTGTTACCCGGCGTTCCATTCTACACCTACTTATATAAGTATATATATATAGAAAATATATATTCACAGGATACAAACCCTATTTCATGACACGGTTAAATAATAAATTTGCTCATAGTTAGTGCAAACAAAATTAGAAACCAAATAAGTAACATTAAAATCCAATAACGCAAATAAAGTTAAAGTACCTATACAAAAAATAAATCTTCCTACAGGGTGACTCGAACTTGGAACATTGCAGTTATCGGCAACCAGATATGAGAAAGCAGCAACGGAGGGGATAGCAGCATATTTAGCTTGGGACTTCAGTTGTCGAATAACTGGCAATAGCCACAGATGATAGAAAGATGTTCCGTTTCGGCCTGTCTTGGTGAATATATCATTTCAAAGTGACAATTTGACTTTTCGGGTTCACAGTTTTGAACCCGTGACCTCCGAACTGTGGATCCTAGACGATTTTTACTTAGCCTATGACATTCCCCGCATCAATACCTACCTGTGTGCCACGTTTGGTCAAAATCGGTCAAACGGTGTGGATTTGTATAAGAAACAGACAGCCAGACAAACAGCTGAATATAAATTTCTTAAACCGCTGCATAACACACAAGGGCGGTAATGGAAATGAGTGACATATATATGTGTGTGTGTGTGTGTATATATATATATATATATATATATATATATATATATATACATACATACATTTTAACTGGGCGATTTTCGGTATTTAGTAGTCGGCTTGGATGAATAATTAAAGAAATGTTTTGTTAAATTCATTCATTCAAGTCCAACCTCAATAACTGCATTGCCCCGAAAAGTGCGAAAAAAGAGTGCTGTTTTTTTCTGACGAAACCAAGCCATGGAAAGTCAATAAAGGTTCTTAATTGGGACAAAAAATAAAAGAGATAAATTAGTATATATATTTATATATATTAGTATATATATTTATACTTATATAGTATATAAGTATAAATAAGACGTAAAAAAAAAAAAAAAAAAAATTAAATTAATTAAGTATAAATAATCTTGTCAAATGATAAGCCTGATTAAAAAACCTCAACTCACTCAGATTGCCTTCTATTTCCCGCAAAGTGAACGTGCGTATGTAGTAGGTTCGACTCTACATTCTTGCCATAACCATAAGAGTTAGTTATGGTTAATCTGTGTCAGCGTTTTTTAGATGCTAGTTTGAATAAATTATAATTTCTTGTAAATATCATTTCCAAGCTTTAAACCTTTTATAATCAATGTAAATTTTACATAATTCGTGCAAGCTCTATTAAATTACACTGTTTCTGTGGAACCATAATAAAGTCTACAAAGAACGCGGCTGTTTTGGAAGGGATACCTGTTTGCTCTACGCTAAGCGTGTAGTGCTGTATATTTAGCAAGCCCCATTGAGAAATAGCTCTGTCGAAACACTTGGATTTTATTTCTGTGGCGGGTCGTTCAACCCCCACTCGAAGAGTGTATTACGTCAAGCCGGCCTAGGCTAACAATCTCTCAAGAGGAGGTGGGCATTTTATCAATGAAACCTACTTGTGACCGGCAAATTTATGAATGGGCCACCCACGTGCCACTTGCTACTACCGGGGTGCCTACGCTCTTAGTCAGTGAGTAATTTTGCGAGAGAATTCCGTTCGATGATTCACAACTTTCCAGCTAATAGGGAGGAGAGCCTTCATCGGGAATCTGTTTGACTCAGAGGTCCTTCAAGTCATCAAGGTCGTATTTATTCCATGTTTCGAGTAAACTGTATAAAATTCATTTTTTTCGAAACAGCAAAATGTATAAATCTTCATAATACTTATTCTGTCGCATAACTTTTATCACTTCCCGAAGGGTTTTAGCTATTAAATTTTTGAAAACTTTCTTTAACTCTTTGCACATTAGGGGCACTTCAATATGCCTCATTGGTACTGTACTATGGCTGTAAAACGCCTGTTCTCTTAATGTAAACTCGGAATATTACTACACTTACACCATGGTCCACTGAATTTATTATAGTAACGAATGCAGGGGTCTCCCCGTGGTCTAGTGGCTAATGCTTTATATTCATATGCAGGGGATGGTGGGTTCGATTCCCACCAGTGGCAGGAATTTTCTCATCTCACGGCTCGTTGGGTAAATTCCTCGTGGCTCTCTGATGTTGGCGCTAATGGCCTAGACTTCGATGTGGCGTAATAAAAAAGAAGAGAGAGAGAAAAAAAAAAGAACGAATGCATTGGCAATAAACTCCAATTTCTGAAATAAACATTAATTGATGAAATTACTCAAAAAAAAGTTCCTTAAACAAAAATCTATATTCTACATTTTTTTATGTAATTGGATTCGAATATTCGGAATTCACTTTTCCTCACGATCTCTTGGAATATTATGGCCCAAACACAATGTTTGATTGGATTGGTTATTAACTTTTGGATATTATTTCTGTTAGGGATCGTCGACCGTTGGTATCGAGAAGGTGAAGATGATCGATGTTCACTTTTGAAAAGTAGCTCCACGATACGTAGCCGTTCTCTCTCCCCTCCATAGCCCTGAAGATGGCTTGTAATTAAAGCCGAAACCATGACAGATGAATATGACTCATTTTAGTCATAAAATGTTGTTTTATTTAACAAATGACCTAACCCCAATCATCTACACCTTCTCTTATTTCTGTTAGGATTGTAAGTTTGGACTGTTGGTATGAAATTCTATGATACTGTAATAATGTCCTCATATTTCAAAGATATTTCCTCATATTTGTGTGATCTTGAATTTCCCATTAATTTGATATTATTTTTTATTTGTATAATTATTTTTCATGTTGTTTGTAAATGAATAGTAGTTTAAAGGTTTATGTGGTATCTTAACTCACAAATCAGTAGATTAAAATATTAAACATTAATTTTTTTTGTTTTTCGAAAAATACATTATCAAATTTAATTCACCTAAGATTCCGACGGGAATACTATTTTCAAATAATCATTAATCACATGACTCATGTAGGAAGTTCATTGAATAGCAAAATCAATGACAACGTACGAAACGTTTTTCCGACATCAGATGACGCATTTAAACGAGCAAGTGACTACGTAGTTGTCATGGTGAAGGAATCTCTTTACAGCACCACGTACACTCTATTCCGAGGAGTATCCGAATACATTACTTTTAATAGGTTAAAAGTAATGAGTCATTTCTTCAAGGTTCTCTACTTGCGAAACAAATCAACAAAGTAGGATTCTTCAGTACTCTGTAGGAGAATGTATTATTATATGCAAATAGGTTATATGCATTACCATGTTGCGTGGGAAAAGTGCAGCAAGGTAAGGAGTTGGTATTAAGGTAAAAGCAAGATGTACATTAGTTACATCCATATTTAAGATCTTCTCGTAGTGACGTAGCTCATGGGCGTATTAAGGCGGGGCTGCAGCCCCCCCCCCAAATTTTGAGTTGATCGGTAAAAATGTTTCATAAAACCTCAAAAATAAATTAAATAAGATCTCTTAGTTCATAAAAAATATTTTATTTTGGGTGCAATAGCGTTTTAGTTGGTTAAAACTATTCCAAGTTCTAAATTGTTAGTATTCCATACCCCAGAAATGGTCTCAGCACCCCCTCCCCCCGAAATTATTTTCTATATACGCCCATGACGTAGCTTTCATTGAATGATTCTTGAAAGGTTATTACAAACCCTTTTCTTGTGCCGGGTTAAAAAAAAAATAAAAAAATTACATATTATGTATTTTAAAATGTCTAAATTAAAAAAACACAAAATGGTTTATTCAAGAGATTCTGGGGGAAAAATAGCCAGGTGCATTCTTGTGCAAATTAAATGTAGAAAATGAAGTAAGCTTTGGAATGGCTACAGTCCACTTACTACGATTTACCAACCGTTTTCAAGATATTTAAGAAAATCCCAAAAATGCTCTTGTCTGTTAGTAATATATTTTTTCCTAGAACTTCCTTAACTCCTAACGTAACTAAAGTTTAAATCTCTTAGTTCACTTTAATGGCAAACGTCTAGACAAATTTTCAAATGAATCCGTTTCTAAGTACCGGAACTGAAAATTAATTAGGCATTTGGTGCCCTACTTTTATGAACCAACAAAACCTTTGAAATCACACAAAGTATTCTTGTACTAAATTTCATCATATTCAGTCCATTTTTGAGCCAGCTGGAGAGCGAACAGACATATATATTATGTGGTTTAAATTATAAGTCTTTATACGGGCCTAATGAAATGCAACTTAAGGAAGTGAATAATTACTTTTATAACTTAGTTAAACAATTGTCTTATGATTATGAACAGAAGTCAGAAACCGAAATTAGGGCCTAAAATCTTGCTACTGCTACTAATAATAATATTAAAATAATATTTGTTTATTTTTTTATTTTATTTTTTTTTTTTTTTACGGCGCATCAACAAATCGTGGCTATTAGCGCCGACATCCAGGGTGCAACCAGGAATTTTCTCAGCGAGCCCTGAGATGAGAAAATTTCTGGCGCCGGTGGGGATCGAACCCACCATCTCCCGCTTATGAATCCAGCGCGCTAGCCACTAGACCACGGGAGACCCCGATATTTGTTTATTCTTGTCCCATGTAAAGGAGTATACGTTGTCATAATAATATATTTTACATGTAAAAAATAAAATAATCTTCTGTTCTAAATAATGACTAAATCAATTTTTTTATTTATTAAAAAAAAATGTTATTTTCATATATCATATATTTCATAAACTCTGACGATAAACTGCCAATAAGTGTATTTAATCATTTAATATAAATTGCCTTAAGTTTAAATTATATACAAAAAAGTAATACCATTTCCTATTCTATTGTTTTGAGTAAGAGAAAGAAGTGAATGTTAGTCATACTCAAAATCAGAAGCTGAAATTAGGACCTAAAATCTTGCTACGGCCACTAATTCTTGGGCTTATGTAGCTCGTAACCTTTATCAGGCGCACTTCCTCTCCTTCTTTTAATGATATGTTCTGTTTTACTTTGGCAATCAAGCCCGAACATCACCGGATGTAGCAACTCATGAAGAGCAAATAGACTGTTGTAACAGGAAGCTGTTGATAGTCAGGGGAGATTATTGCTGTTCAGCTTAAGAGCTTTAACTCGACCTCTTGTCTAAAACAAATAATATTAATCTAAAAACCTAGATAAAATATGTTCGGCATTCCATCTGATTTTACAGAATACACATGTATCTAATAATCTTTACAAGATTGTATATTTTTCTGGAGACTCTTTAATCATGAAAATACCTTGTAAAATGTTTTCGTGGTCTTCATTAGATTACCCAATTCACTATGTCAAATAAATTTGACAGAGTGGTCAAATAAATACTTTCCATTTTCATAGCAATTTCCTTTATTCCCTTAACTTGTAAAGTTTTAGACTTTTTGAAGGAATTTATCTATTGAGGCTGCACTCACTACTAGATACCGAAAATGACACCCGTTAAAATTTATATTTACCTACATATCTATATAGAGTGTTACTTTTATAATTTTCGAAGTGATTCGTTTTCTTTTTAATTCAACTTTATTGTGGCACTTACTGTAATCATTAAATATCAAGTTCATCCAAACTAATTTTCGTTTATATCTCAGAAAACACTAAAATAAACATGATATTCATTTTATTTATTTGTTGTTTCCCCCCTAAATTTTCATTTACATTATGAAAATGAGAGATAATCTCATTTCTGAATATTCAACTTTTATGAGATTCGGCATTTTGCAGAAGGTTTTTTGGAAGAATAGTGATTCTCGATATTTTTGGCTTACTAGACTTTTTGATCACTTATTGCTGTTTAAAAGAGATCCCTTGAACATCCATTAATATTAAAGAAAATTTAATGCTGATTTAAAAAAAATTAATGCAACATTGAAAAATAATGTGTAAAAGAAAAGACAAATAGGTCATTTCCACAAACGATTTCTTAGAAATATCGTTTTGAAGGGCATATGTCTGGAACAAAAACAGATGTATTGTCACGGGTATTGCTATTTACTTACTATTCACCCTGTGATAAACATTAGAACCGGCTTAGCTGCGTACCTGCACCTGTCTGGTGGACTAAAGAATTTATCCATTGCTGAAAAAGGACAATCTCCCGGATTTGAACCCTCATTTCTTCCTTAAATTCTCATTGATCAGTTTATCCTACTAGTCAAACATGAGTAAGGAAATGGATAATATGTTTTCCCCGAGCAGCAAATGCAACAGCAGGAACTGAATGCAATTCTTTTCCTGCTTTCTTTCACAGGCGCTATATACCACATCTTCAACATTTCGCAAGAGGAAGCATATTTTCACCAACCATCTAGGAAAACCGAGAAATGCACCGAGAATCGAAGAATTACTATAATATAATCTTTTCGGCACAAAGCCAAGGTGCGCAATTTTGTCGAGACCACATGATATTATGGCGTAGCAGCCAAGAAGTCATTCAACCTTTCACCACCTTAAATTGTCCACATCATTTTTTGACAGATTAAAGATTATATTTCCTCCTTCCCATCAAGCCAGTGTATCACGAGGGAATATTTTATATAGGAATGGTCCGAGATTTGTTTCGATAAATAGAATTATTATTTTGGACAATCCAAAACGGCGAATGGTTTGAACAACCAAAATGCGTTTGGTATTTATCCACACTAAGAAAAATCTTGTATAAAAAATAACAGACGGGCAGTTTTGTACTTTTAGTATATTTTCTTAATTATCTAAGTAACCATTTAATTATCGTGGTAATATTTTTTATTTATTTATTTTTTTTTTACGGCGCATCGACATGTAGGCCATTAGAGCGAGGCTAGAAAGAGAAAACATTTTATAATTGTTATGCTGCCCATTTGGAATGGGCTGCTATAAACACAGCATACCGATCACTCTTATTTGGAGATTTACCGTTCTTCAATAAATATATTTCTACATTTGTCGTTAAAAAGAAAGATTATTAAATTTGAGTTCAGCTTTCTCCTCTTATGAACATTCACATATGTCCTCCGTAAGGTGGAGATGTGTCCTTTTATAAGTGGTCATATAGGATCTATAGCTCGATTGCAATAATGGACTCTGCCAGTTTGGGCAAATGGTAAAGTTTTATTGCTCATTCTTCGTAAAATCCTCTTTCTAGTAGGCCCCTCTTGCCGCGAACCAAAGACCTCTTACTTCCAAATCCCTTTCTCCGTAATTACTTAAGTAATGCATTTTTGTAGATTGCCTTTTTTTCTATATATATTTTTGAGGCTTGGTTGCCACCCTTCTTAAACAACCCTGGTTAAGCTGGAAATTGTTTCTATATGCCCTGAAATGAAAAAACTTTGACTACCTGCTGCACGCGGGAGTCGAACCTGCATCTCCCGCTAGAGGTCCTAATCATGAGCCACTGGACGGCGAGGATACCCTAATCGTGATAATGAACCATTGATTGTTTTGATTTCTTTCATGAGTGAAATTTGAATAGCTCGTTCGGAGAGTGCTAAAAGTAAATAGTCATTTACAATAAACTTTTAATTTAAAATAGCGTAAGATAAGTCCAGGAAAGTTCTCTTAATCCTTATCGAATGACCGTATACCTAATCAATGTTATAGAAAAAAAGTCCTTATCCCTAGTGTCATCTGGGAAGGCTAGAATAGAAAAAGTTAATGATTCTTCTTATTCTCTCGTGAAAAATGTAAACATATCGTCCCTACCATGGCAAACTATGGAATATGAAAATGGGAGCAAGGTACCTGTATCGCACGAACATATTCAATACATTGACGAAGATATATATTGAAAAATGGTCGTATTCGATACATCATTTAAGGCATTAACAACTATTCTAAATTGGTTAGAGTTCCGAAAATTTGCGACAAACCGTATTGTCCACAAATAGTATAAATGTTAAATAAAATCTGAAAGCGGTGCATGATCTAAGACAACACGACAAGAAACTGACAGTGTCCTAAGTCTCTATTTAAGGACCGATTTCTCCGAATGAAGTAGCTGTATAAACAATCGCATAAGAACCGCATTTGTAGGTAATTCGATATGCTTTGGAATAATTGTTTTACATTTACTACGGTTCCCAAAGAAAAATCCAAGGAATAACATTTTCCCCCCATTTTCCTCGACAACGGTTGTAAACCTGACCTTGGACCTTGGCTTTCGGTTGTAGACCTGACCTTGGAAACGGTTTCGATAGATTCCCCAAGTCTCATTATTTACTTATAAAACGTGTACCTATGAAACGTAATGCAAAAAGTAAGCTTTGCGATGTTTTCGCGCGAATTTCTTCCTAAAAACAATGTTCCGGTGGCGGATTCTGCTGGTTAAGGAACTTGACCTTTCCATGGGCGTATATAAAGGGGGCTGAGGGAGCTGCAGCCCCCCCGAAGTTTTGATTTGATGGTAAAATCTTGTCGTAAAACCCTTTAAAATAAACTAAATAAGATCACTTAGTTCATAAAAAATATTTTATTTTACGTGTAATAGCGTTTTAGTTGCCTAAAACTATTCCAAGCTCTAATTTTTTAGTATTCCATACCCCGGAAATGGTCTAAGCCCCCCCCCCCCGAAATTTTCCCAGCCCCTCCCAAAATTATTTTCTATATACGCCCATGGACCTTTCCAATCATACAAAATATTTTCGTACCAAAATCCACTAAATTCAGTCCATTTTTTAATCTATAGAGAGCTATGAACATTTTTTAATCTATGAAGTGCATACACTTCGTGATTACTAACTCCAGATGAATATGGAATTATTAATCATTGTTAATTATCATATCGCCGTTCCGGAATAAAAATTACGTAAATGCAAAAATGTGTCAAATGCAAATAAGCCCATAGACAATATCAGAAACACACCCCATGCACATAGTTCCACTTAGGTCCGCCAGAGAAAATTTGTCTTCTAGAACAACAATTTTTAGAGAAACAATGACGAAACTGCACTTAAGGTCTTGTGCGATAAAAATTAAAGTCATATTCTTGAATGTATATACATATAAAAATTTGAACCATAGGTATTTTTATGATCTATGTTTTCTACTCGGCACTTCCGGATTGCGTGGTGGTGTCGATCCCCTAAGCAGGTGTAGGGCAGAAAGAAATTCGTCAAGTATATTTGAATTTCAAAACATACTATTGTTAGTAAAATGTAGCTGATAATGGCCTTAGCCTGATAAGGGATATAATTTCTACTCGGTCCAGTATTAATTTGCCCTAGATTTAAATGTCTCAGCGATGGTTAAAGAGAGAGTGAGCCGGTCTATCTATCTCTTAAGCATGCCTGACTGCTGACTCAGCGGTAGACTTCTTTTCCCAGTAGGCGTTGTAGCATATGGCCAGTTCTTGGTAATGAATTATTAATCATATTCCCAGACACATTCCTCCTCGGCACTCGTTCTTCATAACCCAGCTCTTTAACTCAGTGCCCATGCGAAATTTGGAAGGTCAGGCGATATTTTACCCAATTAACAATACCCTTGTACGTTAGAGCACTTTTATTAAGTAGTAGTCACTGAAGGACACTAGTGCTATTTTCTTTTCACTGCTCCAACTGCTAATACTCAAGAAATAACATATACATCTGCTAATTGCTAATTCTTATCGAACATTATTATCGCTTCATTGAATGTAAGAAGTACTACGTCACAATATTCACAGGGAATGCTGGTTTCTACACAACGATTTTCTAAAGTTTATGAGTATACCGTATGCATCAATAAAAATGAAAATAACGTGTAATTAGTGAATTTTTGTAATATTTGTAAGTTGTGTAGATTTATTTTTTCTTTTAGTTCATTTTTTTTTAACCAGCTTGTGCAATAATTGTTTTTTTAGGAAACTAAGGTCTAAAAATTATTTGTTTTCTGTAGTCGATAAAGTTTCGATCGTTTAAAGGTCTTTACATTTTTCCCCTTTTTTTATAATTTTTGATGTTTCGAAGGCATCATATTTTTGTAAGATTACACAGGCACACAAAATAAAAAAAGGTGGCCTTTTACAAAGACAGCATACATATATTCTTGTATATTTCGACACGCTGAATCCGCATCCGGTGTCCGTTTCACTCAAGCACGTCAGGTTTAAAGGGCATTTGAGGGTCAAATTTCGTATAAAGTCGGTTAAGAAGAAATAACTAGATCTTCCATGGTTTTCATGACCGCTGAAAAAATCGTTATCAAAGAAAAAAAAAAACACCTTATAATTTGCATAATAATTTTGCAGTTCCTTGCTATTAAGATACCCAGCAAGTAGGAAGAAGTGTTGAACGATCTGACGAAATATGTACAAAAACAGAAAAAGATTTATCACCAAATCAGTACCACCGATTCCGAAGTAGCTGAACAAATATGTACATTGAGCCAACTCAATAGCCAACCTAATCATTTGAAACTACACAGAGGTTATTCATTACAATGAGGGGTAACTTCCATTGAACGGAAGTGAGCTATTCCAGGGTTTAGTGTATACACTACGGTGAATCGAACATTGTATGCTCGGCATCCAGACAATGCTGTACAGTATTGTCTATAGAATGATTGGTATGTGCAAGACTTAATCATCGGGGACTGTTTATTTGTGCGGGCTGATTGAGCTGCGGTTTGTTTGAGCTGGCCCAGTCACTCATCTGTAGCTGTATATTGTTCTTCATGTAGCCTCGACACTATAAACAGCCATCTCTCAGAGTCATAAACACTTATACACAAAGGTCAGAAATACACGTGTCCATGCTTCTATTGACAATAAAGTTAAGGTCCAACTGGAATTCCTTATTTCTACAATAAATGGTCAAGATGTAAACAATATAACAAGGGAAAAATCGTATATTGATCAAGTGTGAGAAAAACTATACGAAATACTTCAAAGGAACATTTGACTCTGATTTAATTACGTTTTCCCATTCTAAACATATGGAATGAAACTTCATTCTACATTATACAATTGATGAAACGGTAAAACTAAACGTAAACTACGAAAAATATATTACTAATTTCTGTTTCTTTATTCGTTGAAAAACAAAAAAAGAGTAAGAATTCTTGTCTGAAATCCGAGAAACTATTATGGAAAGAGAAATTGCCAGACCCTCAAATCAATAGATTTATATAATGACGCCTAAGTATTTTGTTATTATTAAACCACTTTCTGGACTCGATTATATTTATGTATACTTACATCACGGGTACTTAGAACTTGTATCATACAAAAAAATTGAATGGATATATCCATTCAGTATATTGGACTTAATATCACCGTTCCGGAAGACACAGTGACGAAAATGCAAAAACTTCAATTTTTCAGTAGATTAAAAAAACGATACAATTTGTATAAAACGTAGCTTCAATTGAAAAAGGTGTATGTGACAGAAAATAATGGCATTTTGATTGTATGTAGAATATATACTCTTTTTAGCACTTTCCTCCGAAGGAAAGTAGCTATTGAGGTTGGACTCATGACGGAATTTTTGAAAAATGTCTTCAAATCTTTATCGATCCTACCTAGTAGACACCGAAAATGACCCCCGTTAAAATTTATATATATATGTGTGTGTGTGTGTGTGTGTGTGTGTCTGTTAACACGATAGCGGCCAGAGTTTTTGTTTTTTCGTCATGAAACTTGGTATATAGCATTCAATTAGCAAACGATTGAACGAGTTCGTTAACCTCCAAAGTCGGTCCACCGGAAGGGGGGGGGGTTTACCCCGAACCCAAAACGCTAATTAGACTATGTCAGCCGTAATATTTGTTATATTTCAACGAAACTTGGTATTCGTAGTGGTAATATAGAGAGAAAAGTGAGATATAAAAATGAACTAAATCGGTTCATTAGAAGGGGTGTTTACTCCGGACCCACAATACCAATTCGCCACTACCAGCCGTGATTTTTGGTATATTTCGACGAAACTCAGTATTCATAGTGGTAATCCACAGGTAAATATGTGTAGTAAAAATAAACTAAATCGGTTCATTAGGAGGGGGGGGGGGGGTTTACTCCGGACCCACAATACCAATTCGCCAATGCCAGCCGTGATTTTTGGTATATTTCGACGAAACTCGGTATTCGTCGTGGTAATCTACAAGTAAATATGTGTTGTAAAAATAAACTAAATCGGTTCATTAGAAGGGTGGGGTTTACTCCGGACCCAAATTCCTAATATACCGGTCGTAACCTCATACCGGTCGTAATTTCTGCTGTATTGTAACGAAACGCGGTATACGTCGTGGGTAACTCATGAGAAAGAAGTGTTGTAAAAATGAGCTGAATCGGTCAATCGGAAAGCGGGGGTTTAATTTGTAATATATTTCAATAGAAAAGCCCGCCAGACGTAGGTTCACAAAGCCGCCGCAAGGAGCGCTTTCTACCACTAGAGTGACTGTATCCTGTTTCTGCGTTAGATCAAAATACGATAATATGAGGTTTTTTGTATTTATTACGTAGTGTAATAGGTACCATGTGTAAACATAACTCTGGAACCAAATTAATAATTGATCAGTTACTCATTACAAATTTAAAAGAGAACTATTCATGTTTTTATTTTATTTATGTAGGATATTTTAAGCAAATTGTTCTGGAAAGCAGTCTACACTACCCAAATTCTGAGGAAAGTGCTTAGTTATGCAGCTCCTGCGTGACGGACTTTTTTCCATTTATCGGGGATTAGAATCACCCTAATTTCAGCCCTAAATTTCACTAAAAAATAGTGTTTTTCTGAACTATGTCATCTTATATAATTTTTTTTTACGGTTTTTATGACACATGTTTACCAATTAAATAAAAATTTCGGGAGGGGGGGGGTGCTGCAGCCCTCTCAGCCTCCCACTTTTATACGTCCATGACTGAATGTATTTAATATAGTCAATTCCACTTATAGGCGCTTTCTCACGAATTGATTAGGACTAGTTAGTTTGGAAGTTACTTGTGTTTTAATTTAGAATTAAATGCTTGAAAAGGCGCACCTATTAGGGAGCTTCTTCCTTGCCCTTTTACTCACAGTTAAGTTATTATCATTAGTATCAAACCATTGCAATATAAAGCAATATTCAAATGGATCAAACATTGTTAGTTTGTTGAGAAAAGCGTTGAAGGTAGAGCACATTGCCCCTAGACATTGTGCACAACTCACCTTGTCCTACCTTCCGTTAATTAATTACCCCTTGCCTGTTTTCATAGCCACCGCCGAACTGGGCCAGCCCGTTCTTCAGTAGCTAGTGTCAATAGCCTTTGACAATATCCTAGTTACAGCTATCTCATTCACTCCACGGTTCTCTTGCCACATTATCTTACCAAAGATGATAAACAATAACTTTCTCTCCCCTCCTTTTTGCTTATCTATTGTCTAACGCTTGCTTGTTTGATGCTACTGGCATTCTAGGAATGCAGGGTTTATTTTGATAAAGAATTCCTGGAATAAATAGTACAGAATAACCAAATGATAATTGCAGTGAGAACACCAATCGCTGAGAACTTAGTTAAGAAATATAAAGAATTTGGGAGAACGACTTAAATCATACCCCAATATCCTACAAAATATCACATTCTTAACTATTATTTAGGAGATGAAGATAGTTAGCCCTTGAGGTGATAATAAGACAAGGAATGGTTTGGAGTCGGCTAAGAAAAAACGTCAGAATAAATATAAATAATCACAGCAGTAAGCAAAATTTTACATCATGCCACCAATTAAGTTTTGAATTGCACATTAGGCAAACTAAGGTTTTTTAATGGAAAATTGATCATTAGTTTTATACAAAACTTTGTTGAGAGTAAGGAAAAAAATTAACTAAGGCCCAAAGTAAAAAACTGGCAAACGAAATATGCAATAAATAAGAGTTTTTTTTTTTAACTGTGCTTAGGGTAAATGACCCGATTGTTAACACTGCTCCTTAAGTTGACACTTCAAATTTAAATTTGAAAAATAACATTTAGATTGAAGAGAATTCAATAAGTTTACGTCCAATAAAAAGAGCAGTTGTTGAAGAATAATGTTAACTAACCCGATCAACTATGTAACTCTGTTAAAAACATGTGCCGCCATTTTATTGTGAAAAATCCTCGAGTCAACTCCTCTTCCTCCTTTTCCTTAGTGAATTTGGCAAGGGATTAAGAATATTTCTTAAGATTTTTTTTTAGTAATGCATGCATTAAATTTTTTTTTTTTTTTGTGATATCTAGGAACTCTATGATATTTAAATTTAGGGGTGTAAATGCTTTGACGTACATTAAATAAACAGATCTTGAGATAATGGTAGTGTCAACATTGGGAACACAATATGCAACCAGGGCTCCTTTTCTTGACACAATTGTCAACTTTAGGAAAACGGTAGTCAGTGATGCATAGGGAAAAATGTAGTTGAGATTTTCATTAGGAATCCATCTATCCAGATTTTATTAATTTCTTATGACGGGAACCTTAAGTTGACAGCATGTTTTCCTAATGTTGACATTCTGTTCCTAATGTTGACAGGCAACTTGTTATAATAGTTTCCTGCAAATTAAAATGGCCAAACAACTTCTTACTCTATTTATGGTACAATGTTTATAACTGGCATTGCCTCCAAATGCTACTCACATCATCCGACCAATGGATGTATCAGTTTCCGAACACTTAAAGAAGGTTGGAAGCTGAAAGTTCATGAATGGAGTGTTAACCATATGGAAATTCCTGTATTAAAAAAAAAAAACCAAATCCCTGAAAGAAATTATAGAAGAAAGATTCACAACCTCGGTAGTTAGCAACCATTTCCACAAATACTTCTTGTCTGAAAAAGAAAGTGAGAAACTCCATGACTGAGGAAGATGTTGACTCCACCAATCACCCTGAAGAAGGAAGGACGTCACTAACATGAGCTGCGTAGAATCGATATGTGTAAGTAAACCATCATCAATGGCAGCACGTCAGGTAGATCAAACCACAAATAACGAATATGAGAAGAATGCAGATCAAATTTTACACAAAAAGTTAAAGGAGATTAGGGATTGTTCAAAAGTGACCCAGAGATGAAAGATGAAAATGGCTGTAATAAGCAAGTTTTAAACAAAGTGGACGTTATTAGAGTACCTTGGTGATTATTGTATGGTTCTAGTTGAAGGACACAAACTGCACGGGAAATATGTTTGTAAAGTGGTGAGGAGGCTTTCTGCCATGGCAGTTGTCCCTTGTTGCTAGCAATAGACTAAAAACTGTTTCCTTCGCTGATGGCAGGATTTTCCAATATCTACTAGCCAAATTACTAGTAAACTTAACAATCCTCTAGTATTTGGATATAGTACATTAATTTCAAGAACCACTGACTCTACATGGAAAAATTTGGAGACCTACCTCTTTGTCTTCCTAGTTCTGATTTTTTGTTAAAAATAATTATTATATCTAATTGTTTGTTTTTCAAAATGGATTTCTTTAAAATTCATTAAATTTTCCATTTTTCCTGCTATTTACCATATATTTTTTTTTAATGGATAAAGTTGTATTATTTTCACTTTCCCTCACTGTCATCCTTAGGAACAGAAAAGTCAAACTTAGGCACCGACCTACTGACGTGTCAACATTAGGACCAGAGTAAGGCAGCATTTATTGATTTATTTTTCTTGAAATACTTAATGTATCTAAAATTGGTTTATGTGCATTTCATAAACAATGAGCTGACGATCAATTTGATATATTTAAAATCTATTATCTACAAAAACTACGGGAAAAATTATTTCAAATAAAAAAAACCCTTCCTTAAAGTGTCAACTATTGGGTCACTTACCCTATGTGTTTATTTGCTTAAAAGTTTGCTTACTGTTGTGATTATTCTCGTTTCTAATTATTTATAATTATTTTTGAGCCGATGAAGTCTACCAAATGGCATGCCGAAACGGTCAAAATATCGATTTTTCTGAAAATCTAACGTTATCTCTCACCCGAATTCCAACCGTTCCTTGACTTCTTATCAATTAAGACAGTAACTTTTAAACGTTTCTTATAAAGTTTGGAAATATTTTACTTTTATAATCTCGCCTTAATTCCTAAGAACACATCCTACATTAAAGAACTCAATTTGTGGCTCTGAACAACACTGGAAGTAAGGGTTCTAAAAAGTAGGGGCTTATGAGTCAATAAAGAGAAGATTAGTTGAGGAGAGGGTAGAAAAGGGCAGATTGCGGAATAATAGGTTTTCCTTTATTGTGACGGTTGTTTTGTGGATATGAACCCATGAAGAAGAGGAGAAACAAAGGGGCACCCTCTTTTGAAACGCAGTATTGGACATCCTTCCCAATAGCAGCCTTCAATTCTTTCTCTCTTTGTGTTCCTTTCTGTTTAGCTCTTCTCATTTCCTTTACAAATGCTTCGAGAGATTTCTCTTACTATTGAATAACATTGGTATAAATCTCAACAAGCGGGGGGGAAAACATTTCTTAGGCCTTTCGTTTATATATATATATATATATATATATATATATATATATATATATATATATATATATATATATACCTATACGATTACGATAGCTGTTGTTACCTAGATTGTCCTGGGTGAGACAATCGTTAAATCATTTGATAAGTAAATGTATTATTTTTTTTCTGCAGTGCATAAGTATTTATGCTAAGTTGCGAAATCTACAATTTTCCTGTTTCGTCATCAAATTAGAGTCTATTGTGAGTTTCTAATACAAAGTCAATTACGCAGAACCTCTCGCCTTACATTCCGAATAGTATTATTCCTAGCTTCTAAAGCCTCTCCCGACTAGTTGACTTTTGGTGACAACTCTGTTTGCCTATTGCTGATTTTATGCCATTTTAAAACATTTTACATGTTCTGTTTAATCACTTCTTTAATGTCTTAAGTCGATTTCGTTCTTAAGTTTGCGTCACTCTCTGTGTCAGAACTTCTTTCTATGTTGGCATACCCTGGTTTGATTGAAATAATATGTGTAATTATTAGTGTAAAAATAATATATTGCACCCTTTCTCGCCATGATATATAAGGCTTCAGTTAAGTGCTGTAGAGAACGTACATTTACAAAGGAAACACTAGGGCGCACTTGAGTTACTTCACGTATCTCATTACCGGAGCTTTATTTACAATGCCTGTAACTCATCCTCCCCTTCTTCCTCTCGGCTTCTGGGAATATGAGGCCCAAAATGTGGCTTCTTTTTCAAAGAATTGCAGTTATTAATAGTTCTATGTTCTTATTTTTAATTTATCTTTTTGGTCCTCCGACTATCATCATTAGCACCGTGAAACATTGTTCTATTTTTAAGATACGATTGAACAACAGACCTGAAACTAATTCTAAACTTTAAACCTAAATGTAAAAAAAAATTGTTAGGTCGTTGTTACATGAGCCGGAACTAGCCTTAAACCTAGATTAATAATTAAACTTAAAATTAGTAATTACATTAGAAAAATTACTGACGCATACAAACTTACACGTTCAAAACACACACTTAATAAGAATTGGCACACTACAAATACATAACCACACTAAGGTCACTCATAAGCAACTAAATAGTATACTTTCAACAAATCCAAAAATATTTGTTCTTTTTGTAAAATATCGAATTATAGAATAAATTATTGTAATTCTCCTTATTTCTTACCTAGGCTTAGGATTATATTATATAAGTTAAAAAAACAAAACAACCTGAAGCCGTCCTAACTGACCGATTTTGTATATGTAACATATTTTTAAAAACTTAAATTTCTTAGTTTTTTTTGTTTATTTTATTTTTTTATTTTAGATATTTCAAATCTGCAAAGCATGTCAATGTTGTTTGGATTTTGCAACAATATCATTTTTTCCTCACTTGCAAAATTATCATGCAAAAACTATCAAACGGATATAAACGAAATTTGGTAGGTTTTTTTTACTATGTAATCATCATATAGGAATATATAGGTCCTAAATGCATTTTAAACAGACGAAAAATGTATAAAAAACGTCTAGTTTTTATCTTTTTTTCATACTTATTGCTGTCCTGCAAAGCATAATATGGAATAACATTTTAACGATTCTAAATAACATTGTAGAAAATTTTATTACGAATCTTTTGACGCCATGGAAAAATCTCTAGCGTAGTACAAAGTAGTAATATATTTTTATTAAAAAAAAAAAAATGTTCCGGGAATGTTTCGATTTACGCATTCCTCAAATATAGTTATTTGAGTTGTTCCAAAGGTACCCCGCAAAAATTAGCTTGCCCCATTTAACATCTTATTCAAAACAGGTCCACCCGGGACTATTATAATTGAAGACCCGTTGCACCGATTTAAGATACATTAATACATTTTTTTTCTCTTTATTTGAAATTATTTCTTGAATAAATCCTTCCAGCAGCTTTGTTTAGGATATCTTGATGAGAAGGGAAGGTTTTGCATGCTTTCTAAAGGGCAAGAGAGACTGGAGCTGGTGGGTGGGCCTTGCATCTAACGGTGCATGCCTCCACTGCAGCTTCCTGCTTGCCCCACTCCTTGTCATATTGCAGCCTACTTATTTTAGAACTAGTTTCTCCCGACCCTCATACCATCTGCAAGCTCTTACTTTGGCATATGCACGCACTTTGACATTTTGCCAACCTCCTCATTTTCGGGCTGTAGGAGAGGAATAAGTATTCATAAACGTGTCTTGCCAATTTTACTGACCATCAAATTATAAAGAAAAGCTCTGTTCCGCCACAGGGTTAGACGAACTATCCTAGTCTTGACAACTCGGTACTGTAGGACGATGGAGTGTTCAGTACTGTGCTAGGGGCGGTCTGGGGCCCTTAACGTAGACGGTTGAAAATCAAAGTCTTTGGCTTTGGCTAATCACAGTAAACTTATCACAATCTCGCAACCGTCTTACAGGTGTTTACCAAAACGTAAGAGAAGTCAAAAACTGGCTGATAATTTTTTGTATTTATTAACCTAAATTTATATATTTTAGTTTGAATGAATGCCAGACGTGTGGACAACATTCAACTGAATCCTTAAGTAAGATTTTTCTTGAATACTATGAAAGCGGAACACTAAGCGATACGATTTTGGTTTTCCATAACGAATTTCATCGAAAATATGGTTTCCTGGTCTACGAATTCCGCTGATTCTGATGAAAATATTTTTCTATCGAATTTCACCAAATTTAAAAAAACAAAAAAAAGAAAACGTTTATTGTGGTCTTTAATATTACTAAATTCCCTTAAATAAATGTAGTGGAATGTCAATAATAAACAATAAACGATTAACTTAGCTCCAAATCGTTTATTTCCTGTTCTACATGTTTTAAGCATTTCTGTCACCTGTTCAGGAGCTTACAACTGTAATTATAACTATTTATGCTCACACAACTTTTCATTATAATCAGCGAATGGGGCTGAACATTCCATCGTTCGTCAGCTGAGGCAATACTAAAAGGTATCAAAAAGCAGGCGCCAAAATGTCCTAAAACATGCGGAGCAGGAAATATTAAATGTGGAGCTGAAATAATTGTGTATTTTTTATTATTGACCTTCCGCCAAATTTAGCTAAAAGATAAAAGTTATGTCAAGTTTGAGTCGTCGATCCTTTTCTTGTCCTATGGTTTATGAGAACTGATATTTCTCGTCAAAACTTCTGAATATCGCCATCGGATCGACGTCATAATCGGTTTTCTTTCTGTAGGGTAGAACGGCTTTTTAGTAAATATTTAGAGTCTCGTTATAATTCAACCAAATCTTATATTATATTGTTTATTATATATAAATATAACAAATGTAGGGATACGACATTTTTTTTAAAATGCTTTCATGCGAGGAACCTCAATAGGTATAGTCCTTCAAAAACTGTTACAACTATTTCAGTCTTACGCATCTCAAGTAAGACTAAGTACTCATCTGCAATATGGAAGAATTTTTTGCCAAGTTGTTAGTTGGCATTAGTAGTTAATCTCAATGCATTAATTACACATTCGTTGTACAAATAAGAGTCCCAATGAAGGATCTTTACTTGGGACTGCATCTCTTTGCTGAGAGAGGAGATTGAGAACATTCACTTTGAACTTTAGGCGATTACTCTCATCACCACATAAAGTTCAAAGCTGGCATTAATGATTTTCAAGGTAGTGACTTGTAATAAAGGATTCGCTCCGTTCAAAGATCAATTTCTTTTTTTGTCTGACAGATAGTGTTTGCATAATGGCATGGGATTTTTTAATAAATTTGCAAACCCCTTGGAATTTAGCCTTATTTACATTTTGCTCTATAGAAGGCAAGTAAAGAAATATAATAACACGAGAAACATTTCTTATTTTACAGTTAATGGCAGTTTTGTTTTTTAAAATGCTGTGAAATTCATTTCCCTATATTTCTTCTTTTTTTTTAAATACTTTTGATCCAAATGATGGCTTTGAAATTATATTTTATGGTAAAAATCACTTTGAGAAGTATGTACCACAATTAAATAAATAAATACTAATAAGAGATTATTTTTTTATCTATTTCCTTCGTGGAGTAACTCTCCATTATGGAAATGTATTTTAACTGTGCTAAATAAATCAAAATATTTTATTTTAATTTAGAATGATACCTAAAATAACATCCAGAAAAGAAAACGTATACATAAGAAAAAAAGTTTATACCTATAAATAATTGAATGAGTTAGATCTGGATTATTATAGCTTGAGTCTAGAGATATGTACTTATTAAAACATTTGTGAGGCTGCTGCTATGGTGATTCAAAGAAAACAATATTATTTAGATTCAGTATTCATAATTCCTGTCAACAATTATTATTAACAGGAACTTTTGCTGGATTCTGAATATTATCGTAATGTTTTTCTAGAAGATTGAGCAAAAACGACATAGTACAAAAATCCGGAATCGCAGCAACTTCGTCATCTTAGTGCGTTTCCGTCCCGTTCTCTATTCGGTATTTTCGTATTATGTCGTGGTGTGGAGGAGCAGCGAGAACTGGGGGAAGTGTATATAAAAAATAATTCGAAAATAATATCTCTTGAAAATTAATTACAGAAGAGTGCATTAGGAGTATGATCGTCTAGGACACGAATAGGCCCCTGAAGTAGGCTCTTGGAGCCCGCATCCAGAACAGGAAATACCAATCTTATTAATCTTTTCTTATCCAGAGTACTAATGCCTTTAAGATACTACTCTGCGACTCAACAACTGAAGGGAAGATTTAAGAGTAATGTTTTAGTTAGCAACCGATTCTTCACACACAAATGTAGTTTTATTTCTAGTCCAAGAGCTGGTAACGCACGTTTCATGAAGTGTTATGGACCTTGGAATTTTGCTATAATGCATCTCTTAGATAGATAAGAAGGTAAATATGTGTTGGCTAGACTTACCGAGGAACACCGAGTACTCCGCATAGGCGAAAGGTGTAAAGAAATATTGTTGACCCAAGAGAAGTGTCTCATTCAGAAGCCAACTATCTTTAATGTAAAATTAAGGCAATTTTACAATGAATAATATATAAGGCAGACACTTTGAAAGGGTTAACACGTAAAAAAAAAAAAAAAAAAAAAAAAAAAAAAAAAAAAAAAAAAAAAAAAAAACCGAAGTAGTTTTTTGTAGTATTAAATGAAGTATTTTATTCTTGCTGCAATTTAAACACCGTCTTCAATAAACTTAATTAAAAATAATAAAAAAAAGGGCAGAAACTTCTGTGGTATTTAATTATCAGCAAACATGAAAATAAAGGTTGCCTTTGTTAGACTGAAATTGTTCAGCCCCGTTACAGCTGTACTAGATCTCCGACCAAGATCCAATGAGATCGCAGAGAACAAAAAAATGACTTTTTTTTTTTTACATTTTGATCCCCTTAAAAGTTTCCACCTTATTTATTAATCTTTTTAAATTGCCTTAATTTTACATTAAAGATTGTTGGCTTCTGAATAAAACACTTTTCTTGGGCCAATCAGATTTTTTTGCACCTTTTCCACCTGCGCAGTTCCTGGTGTTCCGTGGTAAGGGATGCACTATAGCAAAATTTCAATGTGCATAAAACACTTCATGAAACCTGCGTTACCAGCTCTCCAACTATCAAGATATGACAAAAACGCGATCATCTACACCTTCTCAAACTCAACGGTCGACTATCACTTTGCAAAAAAAAAGTTATCTGTTTAGTCGAATAGCCAAAAACATGCAAAAAACTAAAATTTCTATCAACTTCTCCCGACATCAGTTTCGATCAAAAATTTTGAAAAAAAATATATAATGTTATCTCATACATGTATATTCAGGAAAACTGTTTGGAGAATATCTGAGACGTGAAATGACCTTTAACCGTCTATATCCTCCGAAATTAAGTTGTATCATCGAACGGTTTTTCCTTGGAGTTCGCACTTTGAGTGAAGATATTTTTTTTTTTTTTTTTTTTTTTTTTTTTTTTTTTTTTAAGGCGTGTCAACCTTAGGGTCATTAACGCCATCGAGTGAATGTTTTATTATATTTTGTGGTGAAATATTTTCTTATTACTTTTGAATTTATTAAATGGTTAGATCAGCTTTTGAATTTTATTTAATTATTTATTATTGATTCTGGTATATTTTGCTTACTGAGATTACTTGCAATGTCATTTTCATTGGCAAATATAGATACAAACATACTCAAAATGTACACATACACACATACAGACACACATGGACACACCTACGCACATACACAAACCCAGTTCCATTCAACCTTACTCACAAATATTAAACATATAGATACAAACATACTCAAAATGTACACATACACACATGGACACACCTATGCACATACACAAACCCAGTTCCATTCAGCCTTACTCACAAACATTAAACACACTCACCATTCGCTATCTGTTCAATTGAATGCTTTAGATTTTATTAATTAGTTCCGTTTTGTCTATAAAGTTTAATAGCTTTCTAACGTTATCAGCATCATCTCCAAGGATTTCATCCATGACGTCTGATAACATTAGCTCTTCTCTAATTGATTGATATATTCGGCATTCTGTAAGTAAGTGTTTTACTGTTACTTGAACGTTGCATGATTCACAGATTGGGGGCGGTTCTTTAGAAAAAAGGAATGAATGCGTTAATCTTGTATGCCCAATCCGCAATCGACTTAAGGCAACTTCATGTTTTCTATTGATGCTGGGTGGGGTCTTCCAAGCTTTAACTGTCGATTTTATTTCTCTTAATTTATTGTCCTCTATTATCTGCCATGTAGATTGCCAGTTTTGCCAGACTATTTGCTTGAGGTAATTAATGATATCATTCTTTGGAACATTGTGATAGGGGATTCCTTCATTTACAGCTCTTTTCGCTAAGGTATCGACCTCCTCGTTCTCTTTAATTCCAGAGTGGCCGGGGACCCATACGAAAAGAACTGTTTTACTGTGAAGAAGAAGAAGAGATTTTTATTTACAAATTGAATATACAATATGTACATTGAGTTTTACATGTTATTATATATTTACATGTTATTTTGTTTATTGACTAACTAAATACACAATGAGTATTGTTGAAAGTTTGGGAAAAATTATACAAAAACCCAAGCAAAATACGACTATAATAAATACAACAGATAATTATTAACTTATATTATATGAGGTCAGGTGTCCAGAAGTATATGTTTGGTCCGTCTGTGGGTGTATCGTCTGAGGGTTTCTTTGTTGTAATTACCTATTTCAGCTATTAGTGGATTGTCTGATAGTTGTACTGAATGAAAGAATTTAGTCGTGAGTGTGTGTACGTAGTCTGTGATTGTCGGCATTTCCAGGTCGTCGTGCATGTCTGTAATTTTAGTGTATCTGGGGTAGTCATTTATAATTCTGAGACAGATGTTTTGGATAACCTGAAGTTTCTTGTAGTTTGTTGAACAGGTTGAACTCCAAACAGGACAAGCATACAACAGTACAGGGCGTACAATCATTTTATAAAATATTGTTTTTTTTTTCGGGCTTAATTTAGATTTTTTATTAAAATAAGGAAACATTGAGTAGAGTAATTTCATACAACTATCCCGCTTCTGGTTTATATGCTGGGTGAAGGTGAGACCTCTGTCTAGAATTAGACCTAAATATTTTGAATGGGGTTTCCATGGAATCGTATTATTTTGAATTTTAATATAAATTTCTTGTCGCGGTCTTCTCTTGGTAAACAGAACTGCTTCTGTTTTTGTGTGATTTATTTTTATTTTCCATTTCCAATAATATGCATGGATCTTTTTAAAACTACATTGCAATCTGTTTACTATTGTATCGAGTCTGGATGAGCTTGTATACAGGGCAGTATCATCGGCAAATAGTGAAAGGCTAGTGTGGGGGAGTGTTGGCAGGTCATTAATATATAAATTAAATAATATTGGGCTTAAACAAGAGCCTTGTGGGACTCCGGCTGGTATGGATTGTATGCTTGAGGTTCTTGAGTTTATATTAACGAAGAAAGTTCTGTTTACAAGGAATGAATGTATTAAGTGAATAAGGTATGGAGGTATGTTTAGGGTAATGAGTTTATATATAAGCCCATGGTGCCAGACTGTGTCAAATGCCTTCTCCACGTCAATCAGTAGCATGCCAGTATGTTTCTTCTCATTAAAATTTTTAGTTATATTGTCTGTTAGCCTTGCAAGTTGCGCTACTGTAGAATGATTTCTTCTAAATCCGAACTGCTCTTTAATAAGGCATTGATTGTGGGAGATGTATTTATTAATTCTCGATAATATTAATTTTTCAAGAAGTTTGGAAAATATACTGAGGATGCTTATGGGACGTAGGTTACTGGGGAGAGAGGGGTCCTTGTTTGGTTTAGGAAAGGCTAATAATTTAGCTCTTTTCCATGTGTCTGGAAAGTGTTTTAATCGAAAGCAACTGTTATAAATTTTTGTTAAGCTTATTATTGCTTTTTTGGATATATTTTTGACCAATAAAGGATGAATGTTATCGGGTCCAATCGATTTCTTTGTTTTGATTTGTTTAATTAGTTTGGCTAGTTCTTTAGGTGTCACTGCTGGAAATGTTCGATCTACTGACTTTTTGAAAAATTTGTTGACTTGACGTCTAATGGTATTTTCATGGTGACGAGAGCCGAAATTGTTTGTCAAATAATGAACTTGTTTAAAGTGTTGGGCGAGTAGCTCTGCTTTACTTTGGTCGTCATAAACATATGTGCCCTGAGTGTTAAGAGGAGGGATGCGTTTATATGATCTAGTGAATTGTTTGTGGATTTTCCATAAGGATCCATCTCCAGGTTTTAATTTTAAAAGAAATTGTTCCCATTTTTTATTTCTCCATTTATTTAAGCGAGTCCGAGTAAAATGGGTAAGCCAGTAACATATCCGGGATATTATGGGTGATCGATATCTTTGTGACATTTTTTTGAATTTATTTTTGATAAAAATAAGATGTTGGAGATAAGAAGGAAGTTGGAAATTTTCAGTATGATTGAGTGTAATAAGTGGAGTGGATTCTTTTACGGCTGAGAGAATAATGTTACTAAAGTCTTGCACTGCTATATTTAAATCACTTGGGCAATTTATTAATGGGTTTATGCATATATTTTCATTTATTATTTTTCTGTACATTTGCCAATCAGTTTTAGAATAGTGGAGGATTCTTTTTCTTTTTTGGGTTATAAGGGTTTTATAAAGGCAGAATATTATAGGTTCATGATCAGAGCTTAAGGCGTTTATGGCGACAAGATGGGATAATGTGTCAATATTTTTAGTCAATACCAGATCTATAATACTGGGTTTTAGGTTCTGCTGTGATGGGAAATGTGTAGGACAGTTTGGAGCGTGCAATACTATGTTGTTTCTGGGAATGTAGTTTAGGAGCAATTTTCCATTTCTATTATTGTTGTGGCAATTCCATTGGATATGCTTGGCATTTATATCACCCATTAAAATAATCTTTTTATTTATCTGGAATAGATTTTTTAAGTCGGCTCTTATGAGTTTATTGGGAGGAACATAAACAGAAATGATAGAAACAATGGTTTTGTTTATGTAGACATCTACGGCAATACCTTCTGCATATTTCATGTTATTTATTAATCTCAAACTATGTTGTATATCTGATTTAACCATGATCATTACACCAGCTTCCATCCCTGTTCCTATCCCTTCTATAAAGAACATAACCTGGGAGTGAAAATCTGTCCCTATCGTCGAAATGGGTTTCACTAATTCCTATAAAATGAGGTAGATTGGAACTAATAAAGTCTTTGAATTCAACCATTTTATTTCTCAAAGAGCGTGCATTCCAGCACATACATTTAATCTTTTTTAAGGTGGTCATTATAGATAATAAAGGTGATCAGGACTCTTGATTTATATTTAATAATTATATTCAAATATTTTAAGACACTAGCGTGGTTGCTGTGGCCTATGCAAAAATAGTAATATCCGTTAATGCTGCAGGGATAATTAGAATGAGACGGGGGAGAATGTTGGCAGAAGTGCAATGATAACGCGCTCAGGTGTTTGATAAGTGAACAGTTTAATTGTTTATAGTAGGTTACTGAACTGTTACCTGTTTCTGAGAATACTTTTGACAGATCTGTTAATATGAGTGTGTATATGTGTGTTGAAGAACAATTTAAGGTGTATTGTGCTGCAAGATTGTACTGATTACATAAATAATAAACAATGTAAGTAATCAAATCATTTCCTCTTAAGCTTATGTTACTATATAGAATACATGTTATAAACAATGTTTTTAGAAGTAATATTTTAACAATCTTATATATAACTATCATTAGTCAAATAAAGCAACAATTCCTTCAACTAAGATAAATATTTTTGACACACCATCATCAGCTGAGTTCAGTTTTGTAATTAGTGACTTAACATTCTTAACTATATTTTTCAGGTTAAAGTTACTTAAAAAGTCTTTAAATTCTTTAAAACTATCTATCAATGAGGGTTCCTGGTCTTTGGGCTGAAAAGAACCAGTTGGCCATTTAGAAGATGTTTTAGGAAGGGCTGGAAAGTCATTTTTCCTGAATTTTAGAGGGGTCAAGGGGACCTTAGGATGTTGTTTACTCAATTTAATTGCCATATTTCTTTCATAAATTGGGCATTTTTCATAATTTGAGTAATGTGTACCTTTGCAATTTGCACAGACAGGAGTAAAGTCTGGATCAGTATCTCTGACACAGCTATTAGATGAGTGATCTCCTGAGCATTTCATACATTTTGATTTTTTGTGACAGTTAGAGGCAATATGGTTATATTCTTGACAGTTATAACAGATTGTCAATTGTTTCGTAGATCTATATTTATCCCACCTGACCACTACATTGCAAACATACTTTATTTTATTTAGCAGAGATAATTGATTCTTATTCTCTAGTGTAACTACCCAAATGGGGAGTTTGATGTTGGGAATTTCCTTTTTATTTATCATTTGGAATATTTTATAGACCTTTAAACCTTTTATAATTAAATCATTTTGAATATCTTCAGTGCACATTGAAGGAGGAATACCTTTTAGGGTATATTTAGGCCTAATTCCTGTATTTGGAGTATAAGTGTGAAATTCCCAGTTTTCTTTTTTAAACACATCTTGAACACTTATAAAGTCCTCGTTATTATAAGTAATGAAAATAGTTTTGGTCTTTTTATATTTAATGTTTATATCACTAGTTAAGCATGATCTGATTTTATTAATGGCGGCCTTGTAGTCATCAAAACTTTTATTGAGAATAATTGGTGGGAATGGCTTGATTTTATTTACTTCATTTTGTTCACTAAACATAGATTCATCATCATCATCACCTTCATCTGAGAAAATGTCATAACTATTACTTACAGGAACATTATAAGTGGCTTCACTTCGTTTTCTTTTGCTTGTTGATGCAGCATTATTTGAGGGTTCCATTTTTTCCTTAGATTGTCTCTGAGTCCCCGAAGGGACAATGTCTATAGATTTCCTTTCAAGAATACTTTAGAATATGATATACTTGTAAAAACACAAAATAGAAAATAAAAAAATTAAAAGAAAAACACATATGTCGCAACCGTTACTGATATGCTCCGTCCTGATGGAGAGTCGAGCATGAACTGTTTTACTGTGAAGTTCTGCTATGGTTTCATGAGTAAGTGTGATTAATGGATGATCTGAGAATGGATTCCTTAAAGCAAGAAGTGCAGACAACGAATCCGTAAAAATTACAAGATAATTATTGTTAGTATTTATATTTAAGGCTTTCGTTATGGCCAACAGTTCGGCAGTGAAAATGCTACACATATTGCTGAGGGTGAACAGATTCTTTGTGGCATTGGAGAGTGTAGCAGCACCAACTCCATCGATATCCTTAGAACCGTCAGTGAAAATATGACTAGCTTGTGGTAATTCATTTCGTATTTTAAGAAATTCTTGCTGATAAATATATTGGTTAGTATCTTTCTTCATGAATTTGGTTAATGCAAGGTTGATATTGGGAAAGGGTAGAGACCATGGTTCTCTGGAGGGTACAGCATTATGAATAATAGGCGGTAGGATAATGTTGAATTTAGTCAATAATTCTGATACCCTGATGGGGAAAGGCTTTCTTGGTACTCTTCGTCTAGGCATGGTTACAAGATCCTGGATATATTCGTTAAAGGGGTGATTTTTGGAGGATATGATTGTAATGTAGAAGTCAAGTGTTAATAATTCTCTACGAAGTTCCAAAGGCAGTTATCCTGCATCAACGCATAAACTGTTTGCAGGGCTGGATCGGAAAGCTCTGGTTGCTAGTCTGATGCCAGCATGATGAATGCTATCAAGCATTTTGAGAGTTGTGGGGGAAGCTGAACCATAGGCCGTGCAGCCATAATCCATCTTGGCTCTCACCAGGCTGCGATATAACATCAACATGCTGACCTTGTCTCCTCCCCATTTAGTGCAAGACAACATTTTGAGGATATTTAGTGCCTTGAAGCACTTTTTCCGCAGAGTTTTTATATGCTTTTTCCAATTAAGATTTTGATCAAAAATAAGTCCCAGAAATTTAGTATTATCTACAAACTTTATACGAGCTCCATTTACAAATAACGGGATTGGGTTTTCTACTTTCTTTTTAGCAAAATATATACATTCAGTTTTAATATTAGAAATGGTGAAGCCTTGATTTTTTAACCAGTCATTAATTCTGTCTAGAGATAGTTGTATGTTGTGGTGCACATTTTGGATTACTTTTCCGTTACAATAAATGACTATATCATCAGCGTACAGCATTGCCTTGACAGGTTCTTCTATGTGATTAAGTAAATCATTTATTGCGATGGAAAACAGAAAGGCACTGATCACACTTCCCTGTGGGACCCCATTTTCTTGAAGTGCCTCTGCCGAGAGCTGAGTACCATTTCGAATACAAAATTTTCGATTTGTCAAAAAATGTTGAATAAAATTAAGTATATGACCGTTTACTCCGATTTGAATGAGTTTGTCAAGTATAAGCCTCCTCCAGACACAATCGAATGCATTTTTGATGTCAATGAATACGGCTAGAACTTTTTCATTAGAATTAAAAGCAGAGGTAATATCTGTCTCTAACCTTACTAGATTATCTCTAGTACTGCGTCCTGGCCTAAATCCACTCTGCCAATTAGTGTAAAGATTATTTTTCTCCATGTACCAATGTAGCCTTTTCATTATCATCCTTTCCATTAATTTACAGAGTGAACAGGTCATGGAGATGATACGATAACTTGCAGTTTCATCTTGTGGTTTGCCATTTTTAAGTATAGGTATGCACACCGATTTTCTCCAAATGTTAGGGAAATGCGAAGAGACGAAAATTTTGTTGAATACCTTTAAGAGGATTTGTTTATTATCTATTGAAAGGTTTTTTATCATTGATATAGTAATGTTGTCTGGACCAGGAGAGGTGTCCTTGCGAGATTCCAGAGCTAGAGTTAATTCTAAATAAGTAAATGGTAAATTTAGTGGATTAATGGGATCTCTATTTATTTCTATTGGTTGTGATTCTACCAGATGTTTCGTTACTAAGAATTCAGGGCAGTAGTTAGAGTTAGATGAAATGTTTTTAAAATGTTCTGCAAGAAGATTCGCAATATCTGTAGGGCTCGTAATTACTGATAGTCCAGATTTAAGTAGATTTATAGTGTTTGTTCCTTTACGGCCTATAATTTTCTTTACAATGTGCCATATATCGCTTGTAGGAGTATGGCAGTTGATTTGACTGACATACTCCCGCCAAGATTTTCTTTTCGCGATGTTTATGGTTTTTCTTGCTTCTCTCCTAGCGATCATATATATGTTTAAATGCTCAGAGCAGGGATGTCTTTGAAATTTTCTTAATGCTCTTTTTCTATTCTTGATTGCCTCTTCACATTGTTTATCCCACCAGGGCACTAAGGTTCTCCTACTAATATTTTTGCTTTTTGGTATTGACTGTTCAGCCGCCTGTAAAATTGAAGAATTGAGACATTGAATAATTTGGTCTACATCAGTAGTTTCCGTGTCAATGTGTTTTAGTTGGGCAAGGTCTTGGTATTTACTCCAGGAAGCATCTTTTATTTTCCATTTGGATAAACCACACGATTCAGGTACGGTTTCTTCAAAGGTAATTACCAAAGGGTAATGGTCTGAGCCATAGAGGTCTCCATGAGCACGCCAAGTGCAACGAGGTGCAAGAATAGGACTGCCTATGGAGAGATCTATGATTGACTCTAATCCTGTTCGAGCATTGAGATGCGTTGGCGAATCATCATTCAGGATGCATAACTGATTGATATTAATAAACGCCTCTAGCATTTGCCCTCTTCTATCTGTAGTGGGTGAATGCCACAGACTATTGTGACTATTATAGTCTCCCATAAGGAGTACAGGAGGAGGTAACTGTGCATAGAGGTCATTCAGCTGGGAAGTAGTGAATGGATGGCCTGGAGGTAAATATATTGAGCATATTGTGAGTTTAAAGGGTTTGTAGATTTGTATAGCAACTGCTTGTAAATTTGTTCTTAGTGGAATGTGTGTGCATGGCAGGTTATCAGAAGTAATTATACACACCCCTCCACATGCAATGACACCATCCAAAAAATCTTTTCTGAAAATGTTAAAGCCGGTAAGCCTAACAGTACTGGATTCTTTTAAATGAGTCTCCTGGATACAGATTATCTTACTTCCGGTATCCTTTAAGAATAGTAAAAGGTCAGTTTTGTGAACGAGTAATCCATTGATATTCCATTGAGCAATTATCATGGTAATGGTTTGATTTATGTTGATAGTAAATAGAGATATTAATGATTATTGCAATTTCATGACCCGCATTAGAATTATTTAACAACACAGGAAGCAAAATCAGTATTTTCTCACACAAAAAGATATTTCTTGAAAAATAAAAAAGAGATCGGTCTTGCCTTTCGTGTAGTTTAGTTTTTTGAGGCTCAGATGTTATTGCAATTAATGTTGATCGAAAACCATAAAGACAGAGAGATGAGTGAAGATAGTGTAATTCTTTTCTCATAGCAATTGCTAATGGCTCCTAGTAGAATAGCCCATTTCCCGGATGCCTGAAAACCGACGGAAGTCATTGTCTTTCCTCGGAGCTTTACGGGACCCCTTCAGATAAGGAAATTATTTCATGGGGTAATTTACATTTTTATGAGCCCTTTAGGTCTTTTTTGTCCTAAAGGTTTTATTAGGACCACAAATAGCTCGATAACAATGCAGCCTAATAATCATTTCAAACCTGGATCAAATTATGCTAAACCATTATTCTTTATGTCGTCAAAATTAAATGCGCATTAGAGAGAAATGCGTTCAGTTTATGGAAACGTTTTTTAATGCATTTTGGATGAATACTGGCAGAATAACAATCTGCTTCTTAGAATGTGCAATAGTAACGAGTGTCTATTCAATTTTTGTAAGTGATTCTATTTCTTGTAAGTTTCCGATTTAGTATGTTTTCTTCGTCTCTTAATGGACGGAAATCTGCTTATGAAGTTGACCAGAAATGTATACGTATCTTTATCTGGTTGCGCTCTACCGTGGAACTTCTTTAAGCAGTGGAATCCCCACACCGGAAAACCTTGTGAAAAATTATTATGAATTCAAACTTTTCACTCTTAAATAAGTACGCTTTAACTACGTTAAAACGTCATTAAATTTCATATCAGTTTCCTAAATTTAAATGGCAAAACTTCAGGAGCGTGCACTGGACCGAAAAACTACGACAAAAATTCCTTTAGAGATTTGCTTTGTTTTGGAGAGAATGTCAAAACAAGAAACGACACAAGTTTTCATTTTTGTACTTACTTATTTAAATTTTCAATGGAACAAAATTGCCATTGCTAATCGTTTCGAGAAACCAATTACTAAAATTCAATCTCTTGATTCTGATTCAGTTTTCGAGTAAGTTTTCTGCGAGAATAAACGCGCCGATTCGCAAATAGCAGAGTGCTTATTTTTTTTTTTAATAGCCAACGAGAGACGAGAGAGGTCAATTTATCTCTTTCCATTTTTTTTTTTTATGTTAGCATCTATTTACATTAGTTATGGCTTAAAGTGTTGCCCCCTTGCAGAAACGTAAGAATTACATCTAGCACTTACTTGATAAATTACAACTCTTCTGATGATATTTGGTGCACTTCATCTACGAGAGACTAGGGCATTCTTACTTCATAATGAAGGCGAATAATTCCAGGCAGCATTTGTCGGAGAAGAAATTGAGTCCAACGCCTGCATTAGGAATATCGCAGCAGGCAATATGACAAACTTTGAAAGGTGATAATCGCCGCCCGTACCATCTTCAAATATTGAAGCAAATTCCCAAAAGAAAAGTCCGTCACGCAGGAGCTGCATAACTAAGCACTTTCCTCAGAATTTGGGTAGTGTAGACTGCTTTCCAGAACAATTTGCTTAAAATATCCTACATAAATAAAATAAAAACATGAATAGCACTCTTTTAAATTTGTAATGAGTAACTGATCAATTATTAATTTGCTTCCAGAGTTATGTTTACACATGGTACCTACTAAACTATGTAATAAATACAAAAAACCTCATATTATCGTATTTTGATCTAACGCAGGAACAGGATACAGTCACTCTAGTGGTAGAAAGCGCTCCTTGCGGCGGCTTTGTGAACCTACGTTTGGCGGGCTTTTCTATTGAAATATATTACAAATTAAACCCCCGCTTTACGATTGACCGATTCAGCTCATTTTTACAACACTTCTTTCTCATGAGTTACCCATGACGTATACCGCGTTTCGTTACAATACAGCAGAAATTACGACCGGTATGAGTATATTAGGAATTTGGGTCCGGAGTAAACCCCCTCCCCCTCTAATGAACCGATTTAGTTTATTTTTACAACACATATTTAACTGTAGATTACCACTACGAATACCGAGTTTCGTCGAAATATACCAAAAATCACGGCTGGTAGTGGCGAATTGGTATTGTGGGTCCGGAGTAAACCCCCCCTCCTAATGAACCTATTTAGTTTATTTTTACAACACATATTTACCTGTGGATTACCACTACGAATACTGACTTTCGTCGAAATATACCATAAATCACGGCTGGTAGTGGCGAATGGGTATTGTGGGTCCGGAGTAAACCCCCCCCCTTCTAATGAACCGATTTAGTTCATTTTTATATATCACTTTTCTCTCTATATTACCACTACGAATACCAAGTTTCGTTGAAATATAACAAATATTACGGCCGACATAGTCAAATTAGTGTTTTGGGTTCGGGGTAAACCCCCCCTCCCGGTGGACCGACTTTGGTGGTTAACGAACTCGTTCAATCGTTTGCTAATTCAATGCTATATACCAAGTTTCGTGACGAAAAAACAAAAACTCTGGCCGCTATCGTGTTAACAGACATATATATATATATATATATATATATATATATATATATATATATATATGCATATATATATATATATATAAATTTTAACGGGGGTCATTTTCGGTGTCTACTAGGTAGGATCGATAAAGATTTGAAGAAATTTTTCAAAAATTCCGTCATGAGTCCAACCTCAATAGCTACTTTCCTTCGGAGGAAAGTGCTAAAAATGGAAAATTCGTTTCTTGTTTTGCGATTTTCTCCAAAACAAAGCAAAAACGAGCAAATTTCTAAAAGACTTATCGTCTTAGTTTTTCGGTCCCCTACACGCTCCTGAAGTTTTGCCATTTAAATTCGGGACACCCTGTATATCTATAAAAAGTCCGTCTCGCAGGACTGCATCATCTTAGCGCGGTTCCGTTCATACCCCTAGTCTAATTTGGAAAGATTAAAATAGAAGCAGTTATTATTTTGGTTCCACCAGTCTTTTTTTTTTAAATTAATTATTATGATGGCGTGTCAACCCTTAAGGTCACTAACGCCATTCCTGTGAGTAGTAAAGTCTTGAAAGGTCATGATTTACAATCTTACCTGGAAGGGTCCGCTACACTAGAAACAGACCCGCTAGTGACAAGGTCTTGGAATCTTGGAAATCTATATTTCTAACAATAAATTGTTTTTGTTATTTTACTTAACCAGTTTTATTGTCAAATACATTATCCAACTATAAGCAATTAAAAAATAACAAGAAATAAAACAAACAAAAAGAACCATTGGAATAAAAGAAATCAATTAATTTAAAGCTTTAAGCACTTTTTTCTCCGATTGACATCGCCTAATTAAAACTTTCTTCAGAACCTTTTTTGTAGAGCATTTAGTAAGCTTCCGAATGGAATTATACAAAGTTACCAAAACTTTTTTTGTCTGTTAATAAAATATTTTATTCTAACCCTTCCTTTACTCTAAACGTAACAAAAATTTCAACATATTAGTGTTGATGAAACTCCAACATGCAGAAAATGTTTCAATCCCATAATTCTAAGTACCAAAATCAAAGACAAAGAACCCTCCCTAGGAAGGACGCTAGGCAGTTGAAAAGCTATATATCTTGGAAATCCATATCTCTAACATTAAATTGTTTTTCTTATTTTTCTTAACCTGTTTTATTTTCAAATACATTATCCAACAATAAGCAATTAAAAAATAACAAGGAATAAAAAACAGACAAAAAGAACAGTTCGAATAAGCGAAATCAATTACTTTAAAGTTTTAAGCTCTTATTTCTCCGATTGACATCGCCTAATCAAAACTTTCATTAGAACCTTTTTTTTAGAGCATTTAATAAGCTTTCTAATGGTATTCTTCCGTTTACCAAGATTCTCAACCTTTTTCGAGATATTAATGAAAGTAAACAAAGTTACTAAAACTTTTTATGTCTGTTAATAAAATATTTTATTCTAACCCTTCCTTAACTCCAAACGTAACCAAAATTTCAACATATTAGTTTTGATGAAAGTAGAACATGCAGAAAATGTTTCAACTGAATCCCATGATTCTAAGTACCCAAACCAAAAACGGTATTCAAAAAATATTTTTCCAATTTTCTCGAAAACGGTTAAAGCTATCGCCTTGAAAATGGTTTCATTCGTTTTCCTAGCCCAGGAATCATATAAAACGAGTACTTAGAAGCTTATGAACTCAAAAACGTAAGCGTTACGATTTTTTTTGCGCGAATTTCGCCCCAAACGCCATCTTCCAGTAGGCGGATTTTGCTGGTTAACGAACTTGACCTTTCAAATTGGACGAAGGATTTTTGTACCAAATTTCATCAAAATCGGACCATTTGTCTTCTATCTAGAGAGCGAACAGACAAATATATATATATATATATATATATATATATATATATATATATATATATATATAAATATATACATATATATATATATATATATACAAATTTGAACCACCGTTATTTTCGGTCTCTAGGGGTTCTGAAACGCGAAATTTTCTAGTCGGCACTTCCGGATTGTTTCATTGTATCAACCCTATAAGCGGGGTTCCTCCCTATAAGGGAGGGAGGAACCGCGCTAAAAGTAGCCTTTTATTTCTCGTAAGTCATCATCCCTTTTTATCCATGAGTTAAATCTGAACTCCAATAACACATGGCTCCATCGAAGGCAAGACCGGCTTTTAAAGCTTAAGGGTATCACTGGTCAAAGGGGTAGAAGACACCTTCGTCTCTGCTTAGTTAAGGCAGTGATTGAGGAAGGAGTTAAGACAGCCAAAGGTCAATCCGATGATATGAAAAATAGAGAGAATAGCCTGTAGGTCAGGAAAAAGGAAAGTCTCGAAAGCACCCTTTGATAACATAGAACTATTTTGCACGGCAATTTACTGTAGTAAGTAATTTATTCTAAGTCGGAAAGGACTTTATAACGGAAACTACCTTAGGCTGTTAGTGTTAAAAAGAAGTAGATATCCTCAAGTTGTTGATTAGCGTTGATATTTCCAGAAATCACGCCTTCTGGTGTACGCTTGCCATTATTATGACATAGGATGGTTTCAGAATTCAATTCCTTACCTATCCACGAGTATGGTAAAAATCAATAATGCGATCTATACAACCAGTAGAGTTAATTGATATGAAAATGACTTTTGTATTAAATTTATTATGTACTAGAACTTCAATTACAAATAACATGTACATTGCCATAGGGCATTCTCCTGTCCTTTGACATTGTACTATGCTGGGATGATGTACTTTCTGCTGAGTTGGGAGGATGTAGATTGCACTGTAATAGGACGTTGTACAGAGTTCTTTCCTGTGACGATCTGCATTGTACTTAGTTGAGACGATGTGCGTTGGGCTGTGCTGGGACGATATAAAAACATATATATAGCTTTGCGCTGCGACGATAATTATATTTCTGTGGTGGGATGAAATATATTGTACTGACGATGAACATTGTAATGCTCTTGGGCGATGTACATTAAACTTTGGTGGGATCGTGTTCGTTTTACTGTGCTTACTCCATTTTTGTTGTAACAAAGAATATTTGAAACGAGGAGTTTTGTAACGGCCAATCCATCCCACGTTAAATCCTACGGGGCAGAAAATACAGAGCCATTTGAATCATTGGAAATACATTTTCTACCCTGATGCGTGCGTTTTATGGGGGATATGTCAATCATTTTCCTAATCCCCAGAACATCACGACAATGGAAAACTATGAGGTTACTTATTCTCTGAATATATGTTTGCCTTCTTTTATTTATATTACTAGAGAAAGATTCTAATTATTTAAGAAAACTAAATCTGGCTTGCTTTATTTCTAAAATGAAGTAAAAATATCCCCCGTTTTCCACCCTTGCATAAACCGTAGGAGTATTGATTTCCCGGTAGTAACGGTTTGAAGTGTTTTCTAGGAATAAGAGGTTTAGTGAATAACCGGGTCATGGTTGTTGCAAATCGGCGGTGGAACATGGAACTCATGCTCGGTAATCGCAAAGGAAAGCTCTTACTCTCCAAATGTCAGGTCGTCCTTGGGATTAGCAAGGTAGAATAGGTAGGGGCGGAGGATCGGACAACTTTATTCTACCTCTCTACCATTTCTATTTAAAACTGGCGGAGAAAACCTCAGGGGATATCAGGAATTTCTAAGTCCATTCTTAACTGTCTGTCAGCTCAGGGATATTGGTATAGTAATCATTAGGGAACGGATGTTCATGTAAAATAAAATTCAACATATGTACATATATATTTAAGTAAATATAATGAAATATGTAATAATAAATTGGAAATATGTAGTAAAAAATACCTAAAACTCTATAAAAATATTGAAAAGAAAAGCGTAAATAATTAGTACGAACTTCATTATAAATGGAAAGAAAAAAATTACTAAAATTCTATTACACGTTGAAAAATAAAACATAAATAAAAATTATGGAATTTTAAAAAGGGGAAAAAGAAGTTGAAACTTTCTACAGATGAACATCATTTTGGAAAATGGTGTGCAACAACATGCATTTTCATATTATCAAACGTGATATGACGCTGGTATGATGTCATAAGGGGAGTATGCAGTAGTGGCGTCACCAATAAGGCCCATTATTTCTGGTGATTTTTCATTAAAAAAAATCGTTGACACGTACCCGAGCCTTACGAGATGAGAAATAAAATAAAATAGGTTGAAAATTCATTATTTTATATCTCGAGTTTGGAAAATAATATCGACATTATTCTTTCACTAATTAATTTGTTTTAGAGAGTAGATTAAAGGAATAATCCAATTGTTATACAATAATTTGTAATTTTTTTTGGGCGAAGCATTATTTTCTTTCTTGGTTTCCCTTTATTTTTTTCCATTACAAAATGTAGCAAAAATATGTATTTATGGCAGAATATGTAAAAATATAGATTTTTGACAAAATATGAATAAATATGTAAAATAAAGTCCTGTTTAAATGATTTAAAATCACTTAAAACGTGCAGAATTTCATAAAAAATTACGATTTAAGAATCAGAAAAAAATATGTAAATACATAAACATCCGTTCCCTAAAAATCATCAAAGGTGCCTACACGCAGGAACTTAGTTATTTTAGCTTGTACAATGTGCAATGTTGAAACCATGGAACGTAACGAAATATACACTTCCGAAACACAAATACCGTTTTATCCTACTCAAATGCTCCTCTCCCCCATATCCTTCACGCATAAACCAATTTTCTAAGAGATTTCTTAGGCATTCGAATAATCACATTGTAAATATCACGATTTTGCAATCGTTAAACGAGATTCGAGAAAATAAGAAAATTCCAAAACTGCTCCTGTCCTTTGCTAAAATATTTAGACGTTGCCTACTCCAAACGTAACCTACAAATTTTATATATTCATTTGATGAATCTGGGAAAGGAAGAAAAAAAAAGGCAGGGAAACGTTTTTGAGTATCCGAAAATAAAAATCCACTTTTTTACTTTTCCTTAAACCCCGTTGAATATAACGCCTTGAAAATAGTTTCATTCAGTTTCCAATGTCAAATAACCTCAAACATGTGTATCCGCATGTCTATTTACACAAATCCACTAACAGGTTTTTTAACAGGCCAACCCCAAAAAAAAAAAAAAAAAAAAAAAAAAAAAAAAAAAAAAAAAAAAAAAATGAATTGCTTAACTAGAAAAAAAAAGCCATTAACACATGTTTAGTGGTATCAAACACTAATATACAGCTAAAGAAGTATTCATAGAGTTACCTATGTTGCTCTTACATATATATATATATAATATATATATATATATATATATATATATATATATATATATATATATATATATATATATATATATATATATATATATATATATATATATATATATATATATATATTTGTGTGTGTGTGTGTGTATTTCTAAAATTATTTTCGTTAAAACAATATTTTGTGTTATTATTATTGTTATACTGGTTTACATTATTAAACTTTGGCGAATGACCTATATTTTTAACTCATTGAAAGGCAATTCGTCTTTGTAGCGTTACTCAAAATAAGTGAAAAAAAATGTCTGAACTAGTGAATACAGTACCTATGAATATTAAAAATATTCAGCCCATCAATAGCCTTATTCATTTCAGCCAAATTAAAAATTTCTCTCTCACTCTCTCTCCAAAGAGTCTTTTTAATAAATGGTTTCTCTGCTCGCTAGGTGCAAGTTATTACATCTTTTTGAGCGTTGCAATTAAAGCCTGTGAATGTAATGCTATTGTGATTTCACGGCGAATCAAAGGCTCTAATAAAGTCCTCCATGCGGAAAATTGCAACTCCAATTTGTTTGACGTTACGACGTAACTGTTTTGATAGAAAGGCCAATATAAATTCCCATTTGAATATATTTGATTTTATTTTATGTGTTGACCAGTTGGTTTGTTCTCTCTCAATTTTTGGGCCATCATGTATTCTTTAGGGAAAAATTAAAGGACCCCGCCCTTTCTTAATGGAAAATGGCTTTCGGTCAAATTCAACGAAACTATGCTCGTTGGATAGAGAAAGTATTTCTGAACAAAAGTCTCCATGGGCACAAAACCAAAAAGTTGGAACTTTTGGGTACCCGAAGTTTTCCATTTTTGATTATTGCAAAATCTCGAGATATCTGGATGAAAGGTTTCCCAAGCCATTTGGCCAATAAAAAGAAATACGTATAAATTATTTTTCGAAGACCTTTCGAACGACACCACATTTGACACTCCTACCCTCCCCCCCCCCTCCTACCCTTCACCCACGGGAGTGGGGGGGGAAGCTTTTTTTTTGTAATTATCGTCTATCCATTATCATTTGAAGATCTTATCGAAGGCAATACACTGAAACCTTGCCTCACACCCATACCCCACCCCCAACCCCTTGGGATATGCTCGTCATCATCAAAACATCAAATATCCGACTTCTTACTTGCTGAATCATACGTTATATGCAGCTGATCGATAGCAAACGAAAAGTCAAAACAGTTGACAGTAGTCTAAGAGACAAAAAGCGGCCTTTTTCAGGGCTGCTAATGTTAAAGTCTGCTAACAGAACACTTTTTTTGCGAAAAAAAACCTTTTTTTGAAACACACGAGCTGGAGGTGGGGTGGGGTGGGATTGGGGTTTGGGGTGGGGGTGGCTAAGGGTGTGAGGCAAGGTTTCAGTGTATTGCCTTCGAAAAGATCTTCAAATGATAATGGATAGACGATAATTACAAAAAAAAGCTTCCCCCCCACTCCCGTGGGTGAAAGGGAGGAGGGGGGTAGGAGTGTCAAATGTGGTGTCGTTCGAAAGGTCTTTGAAAAATAATTGATACGTATTTCTTTTTATTGGCCAAATGGCTTGGGAAACCTTTCATCCAGAGATCTCGAGATTTTGCAAAAATCAAAAATGGAAAACTTCGGATACCCAAAAGTACCAAAAGTTCCAACTTTTTGGTTTTGTGCCCATGGAGACTTTTGTTCAGAAATACATTCTCTATCCAACGAGCATAGTTTCGTTGAATTTGACCGAAAGCCATTTTCCATTAGGAAAGGGCGGGGTCCTTTCTATCAAATTTAAATTATGAGCATTGTTGGTATGATTGGTGTTCACCTTAATATTTTCCATAATATCAGGCTGTACCGTATGAAATGTCAGTTTTGGACTTGCCGATTTCCTTCAAATGTCTTGAAACTGTCGTGGCTCCTACTCCGAGTTCTTTGCCTTATTCCCTAGTGCTTTTTGAGGGACAAGCTTCAACCCTTTCTTTCAGGTGGTCATTGTTAAGCTTGGTTTCTGTCCTCCCTCGCTCCTCGTTGTCAAGGTCAACATTTCCACTTCGAAACCTGGAAAACCACCGGTAAACAGTTCGTTCATTCAACGTTCCCTCCCCGAACACCGTATTAATGTTCATACACGCCTCAGCAGCGCTATGACTGAGCTTAAAATCATAACGAAAAATAATAGGGATTTCTGTTGAAAACATCATTTAAGTTTTATTTCTTTTTTTGAGGATCGTTCTCACAACACAGTACGCAAGTTACTGATTAAATAATAGGAATAAAAGAGCATGAATTCTATATGAATAACAATGATGTTTGTAAATAATGAAATAAAAAAGGGAAAGGATTAAATCTCAAAGTAAAAAAAACTGACATTTCATACGGTACAGCCGGATAAAAAATATTTTGGACACAAGTTTGCCTGCCCATGTAGGAGCAGGACACGGATTAGACGAGGGGAGGGGCGCTATTTCAAATGGTTTCTGTAGTAAATATGTTAATAAATATTTTATTTTTAACACAATATCACAATGATCATACAGTCCCACTCACCTTCATTACTTTTGTAATGAAGGTAGCCTGTACTTGGAAAAGATATTTAAACATTTACTAACTACATACATAACATGTGTAGTTTGTAAATTTATGTAATATTATATAATTATTATATTTCATACAAAATGTAACAAAACATGAATTTTCTTCTTTTTTAATCATTTTTTTGTTATTTTTCTTTTTCTATTGTTATTTAACATTTTTATACAAAATGGTATACCTTCATGTATTATTATATGTGTAGTTTATAAATGTATATATTATAATTATATGTATACAAAATGTTTCGAATTCTACTGGTAACCAACCCTCACTTTTTGTACAAAACTAAATACTAAATGTTGGATGGTTATGCATAAACAGGAAAATATAAACACACATAAATTTTTACATGGTATTATTATTATTATTAAAACGGGTACCCAGATAGAGGGAGCTGCATCGAGGCCAACAAGGCCTATTGTGCCACCCGGCGAAGCCAGCCTGTTACTCCAACAGCGCCGTATCCGAGATGAACCTTAATAGAGTCCGAAGGTTCAGTTCAGGTAGCCTTCTAGGGTCATCTATGAAGTCTGCACCAAAATACAGGTATCTCTTTGCTACAAGAGCTGGACATCTGCATACGATGTGGTACGGCGTCTCGTCGTCTTCAAAGCATAGTCTGCACCATGATGTCCTGGTCAACCCCATAGAATAGAGGTGCCGGTGCATTCTACAGTGACCTGTAAGAAGAGCTGTCTTACTGTACTAGTCTTACCTTGGACCTGCACAGATTAAGGAGAGTCTCCGTCCTCTTTTTGTCCACAAAGGAAAGGGACAGCTTCGCCTGTCTCTGGGTGGAGCTGCTCCACCACTTCCTCCTATGCTCAGCTTCCGCCACCTTCTAATGCTTAATCTGGCCACAGCTGGTGCAATCCCACATTGAGGTTCTGGTGATAGGGGGATTGTCGCTGCACCGATATTGGCCAACTCGTCAGCTCTTTCATTACCCTGGATACCAGAGTGGCCTGGGACCCACTCCAGTCTGACCTTGTTACGTCGTCCAAGTAAGTTTAAGCTGTCCTTGCATTGCTGTACTACCTTTGACCTGATCCTATTCGTGGATAGAGCTCTTATGGCCGTTTGGCTATCGGAGAAAATAGTGAAGCGCCTGTCTATTGGAGAGCCGCTGTTCATAAGGTCTGCGCAAGCGCCGATGGCGGTGACTTCAGCTTGGAACACCGTAGCATACCTCCCCAGAGACAAGGCAACATTATGTGTTGCCCTGAATCCACACGCCAGCTCCTGTGCCAGATTCGGTTTTTGAGCCGTCTGTGTAACAGAACCGATCCACCCGGCTTGGTGTTAATTTGTGCTTGATCACAGTTGTAAAGTTTGAGGTGAAGGAGTGCTGGTCCTGAAAGTCCGATGGCATGCAGAGAATTGGGTCCTGCCAGTTCCTTCGGATAATTTTTACATGGTATATTCGAGGGCTATTGTTTCTCAAAAGCCGATATTTATGTTCAGCACATCCGGGCTGAATCGCCAGGTATATGGCGTAAATGGGGTTTCGGCAAACGCGCTAAAAAAAAAAATAAAATAAACTAAAAGAAAATAACCGCTTATATGTATTTAACAATTTAGTTCTTCATAAAATTTACTTTGGTAAATAAAATATTTCATATGTTTATTTATTTAGAGTACACACAGCGTGGCGATGAAATCTATGTGCGAAAAAAGTTAACAATTATAAATACCATATAATCATATAGAATACATAAATATTTGAATGGAAAAAATAGGGGGGATTTGGCGAAAAATAAATTTTAATTGTAATGAAAATAAATTCCAGCGTATAAAAAAGTTTTAATTACCATTTTTTTTAGATATTTTAGTATATAATCGAAATGTGTCCTGTTCTGTGTGCGAAAATTGATGTTAGTCAATTGATGTCTTATATGTTATTTACTGTATTATTAAATAATTTCTTTGTGGAAAAAATGAACAATGTTGGTGTTAAGTGGATTTGGCGGAGACTACTGGAAGTATTATCTTGTAGAAGCAACTTTCCTTCGAGCCCCTGCTTGGTGGCTGTGTTAGTGAGAGCAATCTTCATATTGAAGTTGGAAAATATTGGAGTTGTCTCTGAGATATTTCTTTTTGTATAGTTAGGAGTTTATCATCCCCTTCCTTGTTCACTCTACCGAACGAACTTCAAGAGAGAAAAGTTTCTCTTCAACATAAATCACATATTTTCAGCTTCATTAAATATAACTTGGTACTTGGAAATTATTTCAGAGGAGGTCCAATTGAAAAAGTTTTAAGTAGGGTTTAAATTATTGCTCAAGAAGTTTATACTGTATAGAAATGAGATTTCGTACTTTTTTTAAATCTATTTTTCTCCATATTATTCGCGGTTGGATACCAGCTGTATATTGAAATGATTTTTGAAGTTTGTACCTAATTTTTATCAGATGATTTGCCATATTAGTATCAAACATATGAATATGGTTATTTATTTTAATTTTTATGGTTGTGTGCTTAATTCTCACTAATTATTTCTTTGGAAAACATGTAGAGGAACTATCCTGTATAGAAAAAGTTGGCAACCTGTGGATAATCCATCCTAAAAACATTTGTTAGATATAAATGGATGTTGAAATATAGATAAATAATATGCTTTCAATATTTACTCGGGGTTTTGGGAGGTTTTTTTTTTGGAGGGGGGGATCCAGCAGCATTTCCCAGCATGTGGTTTTCGAGTTGCTTTTTTTTGGTATGCGAAATATAATCAATAACGTTGGACATACAAAAAAAAAAAATAATAATAAAATTCTCACAGAAACTGCGTCGTTTTTTGTGCGTTTACGTACTAACCCCTGGTGTTATTTGAAAAACTTGGAATACAAATCGTTAATACTTTGTTTTGATATTTTGTGAAATATTTAAACATCCCCTGCACAAACATTTCGATGAAAGGCGAGATTTACGCGCCAGGAAACTGACAGTAGCCAATCTAAAATAATCGTTTCCGCTAATAAAAACAACATGTAATGCAAACACGCTCCTCATTTACTTATCTTGTTTTAATGAATGAATTACAAATAAAAAAAACAAACAATTACCAAAGAATGGAGGCTAACAGACTCAAAACCGTTCAAAAGAACGATACCGAACACCGTGTTGAAACTTTCAACACTGAGATTTCACTAGACGAAAAATCAGGTCTGTAATAGCATATAAAAATCCATAGTTTTTCATTACGTTATTAACAACCAATTGTCCAAAAAATAAAATTTCAGCATTATTTCTCCTATTTACTATTTTATAGTACGGACGCTGTCTTCCGTACCATTTATGATTTACTTATTATTTACCTAAAATTAACATTATAAAATCTATTACAGATATTTATTCATCACTTTTTCGAAAATGTAAAATTATTTTTAAATGGACTAACCACATTTTCTGTGGGTATTGATTTTAAAAAATCATTCCAGTATTTTCTGCTATAGCACAAATGAACTGAGTATTTTATTTCTTTAACGATGCGAAAATCGTTAGCCGTTGAAGATATAGAATGACATGTGGGCTTCTACTCCTCGATATCTCACTAGCATTGCGGTTTCTCAAACCACAGATGTCTCCCGCACTCTTCTTCAGGTGGTTTATATTCTCGGAACAATAACTTAAATGACAATAGTGTCATAATAAGCATTTCAAGATAATAAATTCACCCAAAAATGGATTTAAAATTATATGAACTTTTCGTTTACTCCCTGATTAATATATTAAGCTTTGTATCATTATAATCGGTGGCAGAGCGTGCTTAAGTTCGTGGGTTCGATTACCACTGTAGATAGTGGCTTAAATTATCAAGTGGATAATCGAATACACTCACTTTTCGTTCACTGACCGTTTTCCAGGAAAGAGACAAAAGTATATTAGTTTCTCGTTTTTCAGATTACTTCGTTTCATATTCGTCCAAAGAAATATACATATATATATATATATATATATATATATATATATATATAAGTTTTGGTTAAGTTTAGAATAAAGGAAGTATTATAAATAAAATATTTTATCAACATTCATGAGTAGTTTTGGGTTTTCCATATACTTAAATCTCTCAAAAACGGAGTCAAACTCGTGTTAAGTGTGGAACGACCGTTCAAAAGCATTAAGCATTATAGTAGACATAAGATCTATATGGAAACGAGCTATGATGACTCAGTTCCTGCTTGAGTCATTGTTCATACTCAACTCGATTTTGTAATACTTTGTTTAATACTTAGTTCGTTCTTTCCGAAGGGAGGAAATCCCTCCCTTCGCTTATGAGGTTGACCTTATGACCAATCCTCAAGTTTCTTCTGTGATTTTTGATAGAGAAATCTAATTTGGTTAAATCGGTACTTAAATGGAATAATTTCCGCTTAGGAAACTGTCAGTTTGCTACATTGGCTTCTAAGATCTTTTTTCGCTTTGACATTTAAATTTAAATTTTTGTCATTGATCATGAAATTTTAAGGCAAAGATTAACTGTTTCCATTCTAGGCTTTCCAAATACTAGTAGAGGTAATAAGGGAAACGCGCTAAGATGTCGCAGTACCTGTGAGTCGGGCCTTTTGTACTATCTTTTCGGCTGGACTCGTGCGCTACAATATCCTTTTCTATTGTTTGGAGACAAATGTTCTAGTTTTGTTGTTCGGATTGCATGTTTTCGCCATGTTCTGGAACAGGCCTACCCTGGAGTCCCCAGGTATGCCCGGGTTGTGGATGCCAGCTGTGCCCAGGCCAGTACCCTGCAAATATCGACCAGTCTCCACACCCTCCTCTATTGGGAAAGCCACTGATTTGTCTCCTTATATTTGCTCGTTCTGTCAGCCCTACGCCTCTCCTTACCACACCTTCTCTAGGCACTCTCCAATACTTCTTGCTTCAAGAATAGAATTTAGTAATTCCAATTTGACTATTAATTATGCTTTTGCTAGTTATGAACTCGTTTTACATTAATTAGATAATGGTAGCTTAAAATAGCATTTTTGAAAATTACCGAGTTAGGAATGTCGAGAAAATTTTACCAAATATTGAAAAGTAGTTAATGAACATTAGAGTTAAACAATAATTACTTCTCCCAGTAATAAACATGGAGGAAATGGAAAATAGAAAAAAAAAAATGGAGGGAAATGTGAACACATGGATTGGATTTTTACCAAAATAAATATATGTTAATAGCTGGTTTCAAAATAATGCCATGATGACGAAGCCCAATATTGCAGATTGTAAATAGATTTATTATGTGGAGATTTGAAAGTAATAGCTTTCTTAATTATGGTACAGCTTGGCTATAACTAAATTTGGCTGCTTCTTGTGGAAGTGGAATAGCAGAGGAAGTAATTATTATATATGCAAAAACTGGCCGAATAGGAAGTCATTTATTCGAGGACAAGAAAATTTCTTTAGTAACCACTTGTATGTTCTGAAAAAATCGTATTGCATCCGCTGTATATTAAACTAGGCTTAATTAAGAATTTTGTGAAAGCAATGGCTCGTGATGGCAGTGTATTTCTCTTCCTGAAAAATAATTTCCCAAGAATCAGTGAAGCTAAACTGAAAGAAAGAATATATTTTTGTCCTCAAATAGGGGAACTTATTCAAGATGTGCAATTTGAAACCCAGTTAAATATGCATGGTTGTGTTTCAAACTTGTCAATGAGTATATTGAGAACTACAAGATCATTGAATGTAATATATCTTACAAAATACACTTTCTTCGTTCCCTTCTCGGTTTCTTCCCTGCTAACCTATGGGGCGAACAACAAGAACAGCGTTTCCCTCAAGACTTTGCGGAAATGGAAAGGCCCTACCAGGGTAAATGGTGTCCAAATATGTTGGCAGACAACTGTTGGGCACTGAAGAGGGATGTTCCTCGGACAAGGACACCCAAAAATCGACTTCACATACATTTTATGCCAGTAAATGTAATTTCTGCTAAGATATAATACTATAATATATAGACAGGAAAAATATGTTTCATGTAGTTTTACTCTAAAATCTACACATTAGTTGTGTAATATTATGTCTAGTACTCAAATCTGCCTCTGAAGTATTCGAGATGACACTTTAAAGCATATGACCAAAATATTGGATTAGTATGTAAACCGACGTTCGACACTCATGTACGCATCGGAAAGTGGCGCGTTAAAGATTTTTAATTACTCCGCAATTATCAAATCTCATTAATTTTTCCCTTCTAAGTTAAATGGAATTTCTTCATCGGAGGAGAAAGCTCTTGACAAGATCTTAAAAATAATTATTAGCATGAACAGAATTGTGTCATATTATATTTTATCTTAATGGGAATATATATATACATATATGTATGTATGGAACGGCTTCTTTCTCCAGCGGTGTCGCTCCTCTCTCCAACGCAATATTTCGTCGGGTTCATCTCCGACTTCTTCAGGCTGCTATGTTTCGTCCTCGGTGGTTATCAAGGGAACATAGTTATATATATATATATATATATATATATATATATATATATATATATATATATATATATATATATATATATATATATATAAGTGAATAATGTTTGATGAATGAACATAGAGTGTTTTTATTATATGGTGTTAATGGTCTGTAGAGTTGACGGGGCATTAAAAAATATGTTCTGTAAATACTCTCAATGGGTGAAGAGGGCTGAAACCCTCCAAACGTTTTGGAGGGTTGTTGCTCCATCAAAGAAGGGAAATAAATATATTTATTGGTCTCTCAGTTTTATGTAGTCTATATACATTATTTCATATTATTAAACATGGATTATTGTTCTTTCTAAGGGGTGGGGTTTCTCCACTTTCTGGGATTTCAAATTAATTCGGGTGATTTGGATCTAACCGAAATAAATAATTCACAAGTCTGAATACAATTTTATTTGTATTCAAAAGTATAAATACAAATTAAATTGTATTTAAAAATGTATCTGTAAATTCAAATAAATTTATAGGAAAAATTGTAAATATTCACAAAAAATGAGGGAGTAATAGCGTTTTCGTTAGCTAACTATTCCAAGATCTAGATTTTTAGAATTCCATACCTCCTAAATGCTCCCAGTCCCCTGAAATTATTTTCTATATACGCCCGTGTTTATTTATATTCTTATTTAAAAATAAGAAATTAAATAAATAACACAAAATTATCAAAATTCGATAAAAAAAACCCTCTTTCCAAAATATTTTACAAAAAAGTCCGACTCGCAGGAACTGCGTCATCTTAGCGCGGTTCCAGTTTTTTTTTTTTTTTTTTTTTTTTTTTTTTTTTTTTTTTTTTTTTTTTTTTTTTTTTTTTTTTTTTTACGGCACATCTACATCTAGGTCATTAGCGCCGACATCCAGGGTGTAGCGAGGAATTTCACTAGCGAGCCGTGGGATGATAAAAAACCCACCATCTCCCGCTTATGAATCCAAGGCGCTAGCCATTAGACCACGGGAGACCCTGGTTCCTGTTCATATCCCTATTCTCATTTGAAAAGCATAGAATAGAAACAGATAATATTTTCCTCGGCCTTTGTTCAAAGGGTTTTATGGCTATACCTGGGGTCAGGTCCGCAAGACCCTAGAATCCTCTTCTACCGATACTTCATTTCATACGTTTCAATGAATTGGAAAATATCAAATATTTTCACACATTCCTGTGTTCTTTTACTATAGTAAAAGAACACAGGAAAAATCTTATTCTACAGATAAAATCAATTAAAAAATAAAATAAAAAAACCAACAGCATAAAGGCAATTGAAAATATTCAAAAGACGTCAACGAATCTTTTTCTCTTAGCAAGCTATATTTCTAACAATGAATTGTTTTTCTTATTTTGCCTAATCTGTTTTATTGTAAAATACATTATCCAACTATAAGCAATTAAAAAATAACAAGGAATAAAAACAGACAAAAAGAACAGTTCGAATAAACAAAATCAATTACTTTAATGTTTTAAGCACTTATTTCTCCGATTGACATCGCCTAATCAAAACTTTCATCAGAACCTTTTTTGTAGAGCATTTAGTAAGCTTTCTAATGGTATTCTTTCGTTTACCAAGATTCTCAACCTTTTTCGAGATATTAAGGAAAATATACAAAGTTACCAAAACTATTTAAGTCTGTTAATAAAATATTTTATTCTAACCCTTCCTCAACTCCAAACGTAACCAAAATTTCAACATATTAGTTTTGATGAAAGTAGAACATGCAGAAAATGTTTCAACTGAATCCCATCATTCTAAGTACCCAAACCAAAAACGGTATTCAAAAAATATTTTTCCAATTTTCTCGAAAACGGTTAAAGCTATCGCCTTGAAAATGGTTTCATTCGTTTTCCTAGCCCAGGAATCATATAAAACGAGTACTTAAAAGCTTATGAACTCAAAAACGTAAGCGTTACGATTTTTTTTGCGCGAATTTCGCCCCAAACGCCATCTTCCAGTAGGCGGATTTTGCTGGTTAACGAACTTGACCTTTCAAATTGGACGAAGGATTTTTGTACCAAATTTCATCAAAATCGGACCATTCGTCTTCTAGCTAGAGAGCGAACAGACAAATATATATATATATATATATATATATATATATATATATATATATATATATATATATATATATATATATAAATATATACATATATATACAAATTTGAACCACCGTTATTTTTCCGGGTTCCTCCCTATGGGGGAGGGAGGAACCGCGCTAAAATGAGTTTAATTACCTTCTTTCGTTGTATCCAGATGCACTCCTAGCATTTACAGACGATTTAAAAGCCAGAGGAGGCACTGGATCAGCAGCTATAATAAGAAATTCTAAGTTTGGCATTAAATTAAATAAAAAATCATCCGTTTTTTTCAGCAGAATTAGAGGGGATACTTTTGGCTTTAAGAAATATAACTGTAGTTACAAATAAGACAATCATCATATGTTCAGATTCACTAAGTTCTCTACTCTCCCTCGTCAACATATATGAGACACACACACCAATGACAGAGATTTTTCAACAAATACAAGACCTACAAACTTACGGCATGCAAGTGGTTCTTCTGTAGATACCCGAACACATGGGCATCTCAGGAAACACAGAAGCCGACAAATATGCTAAACAAACAACAGAAAAATATGAACATAAAAACATTCTTACAACTTGAATGGCAAAACATTTGGGCTAAAACACAAAACAACAAATTAAGGGAAATTAAGAAAACAGTAAGTGTTTGGCCATCAAGCAACAGATCAACCCGAAGAGAAGAGGTAGTCATTACGAGATTACGTATCGGACATTCGTTGCTGACACATCGCTATTTAATGACGACAAGACAGACCAGTTTGCTCCATATGCAACGCAAACTTGACTATAAAACACATACTGACTGATTGCAAAGAACGAGACAGACTAAATCTACCGCATGACATGAACGAACTTTTGACAGATAACAGCCCACACTTAAACACAGTTCACACTTACCTTAAAGACTCAAATATATATAATTTCATTTAGCACAGTAGAATTTATTAAAACATGTATGACTTAACGTGAAGTGTAGTAATGGACACAGTACTTAAACTTTAAGGAGAAGAGTAGTTGATGCGTAAAAATTTGTTAAAGTTTCACACAAGAGTCATCTGTATTTCCCCAAAACTCTTAAAGTTCTGAATTTCTTCATTTACGATAACGAGAGTGGTTTCTACCGCCAACATTAAAAAAGAGCAAGTCGCTGTGTGTGCGAGCTCTTAAAATCAATAAATATTTACAAATAAGTGAAGTACGAATAAATTCATATTCAAATTTATAAATAGAATTATGCCCAACTCTGGTATTCACCGTCTTAGTTTTAATTCTATCCCTTTAAATTAATTTTTCTTGTCTAATAAAAATAAGAATGGTATACATTGAGAGGAGATCGTTGACCGTTGATGATGCAAGGTAGGGATTGTCGGGGTTCGGTCACTGCTTCTTAATTAATGTGTGTGTGTGTGTGAGTGTGTGTATGTGGGTATATATATATATATATATATATATATATATATATATATATGTAAATGTGTGTGTGTGTGTGTGTGTGTATGTATATATATAGATATATACATGTATGTAGATTTTATTACTAAATCTGTCCTACTTGTTTTTACAGCCCTGATGAAGGATTGAATCTCAGGCCGAAACCTCGGCATCAATAAAACCATTTTCATTTGTAAAATGTTGTTTTTATTAAGAAGCAGTGACCGAACCCCGACAATCCCTACCTTGTAAGAATGGTATATTTCAGTAAAATGTTGTTAGATCACTAATGATGCCTGAACCTGAGGGCATAGACTAGAGTCATCATTCTTTCACAATTTGCTGGTATGTTCCGCCCACATTGAATGATAGTCCAGCTCGAGTAGAGGCTGCCTGAATCAGGGCTAACATATTGCCTGCAGATTTGCATCGGGAGGTCGTTCACACCGGTACTGCTCTCTTCACTACAATATATACTCCCGTTTATATTCCCGGCCTAAGGGCATTAATCCCCTCATCAAGTTTAGAATCAAATAATTATAGGTTGTTTGGTTTTCCTTCTGGTATATTTCCTCCTGTCATAGGGAGGAAACCACGCTTATGACGTCGATCTTGTGGTGCAATCCGGATGTTCTGTTGAGAAAACTTAATGTGCCGCACAAACTTCCATGAGTTTGTATATAATATATATATATATATATATATATATATATATATATTATATATGTATATAAAACACGAGTCTGTCTGTTTGTTCCTTATACAAGTTCACACCGTTTGACCGATTTTGATCACACTCGGAAACAGGTAGGTATTGATACTGTCTTAGGCTAGGTCAAAATAGTCTATGACTCACAGTTCGTAGGTCACGCGTTTGAAACTGTGAACCCGAACAGTTGCAGATTTGGGTCTACAGATTTGGCTTCTAATTTATTTTTTGCTTTTCTAGGCGCAGAATGTAGTTGTAGCATGGCACGCCGGGTAACAGCTAGTATATACAGTCAGCGTCAAAATGTTAGACACACCCTTGAAATTTCGAAAACTGAATATCATTTTTTTCAAATTGTGGTTCAATCTTATTTCATAAGCTATTTCAAATGTATATAATAGTAAAAAAATTTAATTTATAGTTTACCTCCGTGCTGTATCAAGAGGTAAATAAATAACTGATAATGTCTTTATTTTGGTGCGTCAAGATGTTAGACACACTTGTTGTTATTCACAATCCCTTAATTTTCTAATGGTTCATAAGGCATTTTTAGACCTTAACCCTTGAAAAGCATTAAGATTTGACATTTTCCATTTCTCCTGTGGTCAATTTCAATAACAACAGCTGTGAATTTTCCAGTTAAAGAATAAGAAAAAAAAAGTGGTTGTCTCGAGAAGAGCGACGTTTAATTTCTAGGCTAAACAAGGATGAGACGGGCTGTAGGGTGATTCCAAGTCACATAAAACTAAGTTTATCGAATCTAGCCCCCTGAATTCCGTTCGGAGAGCCGTACGGTGCCCATTGCACAACTGGAAGACAACCAAGTCTATCAATTAGGCAGGTACAATTGGTCTAAGAATCGCATCCCATTCATGCAAAACAGCCAAAGCAATTGCAGAGGAAGCCGGTGTTTACATCAAGTCTAGGAATGTGCACGGATTACTGGAAAGATAAAAAAACATAGTGAGAAAAGAAGTAACGCAAAAATCTCTTTCATCATACTATGGCTTTTGCAGAAAGCGTTATCTTGAGGACCGATTAATGGAGGAAAGTTATTTTTTCTAATGAGAAATATTTGATTTGGATGGACTCGATGGTTTTTCTTTTCATTTTCATGATTTAAGAAAAGTAGAACTTATATTACCCCGGCGGCAAGTGAGTGGAGGAAATGTTATGGTTTGGGCAAATATTAGGTTCAGGAAAAAAGGCTACTTGGTATTTTTGTCGACGCACCTGGAATCCGTTATTAAGCATTTTTATTTTATATATATTTTGTAAAGGGTTATAATTCTAAATGGTATTGCCAGATAAGTTTAAGATATGTTAAAAATAATTGAATTCGTATTTGTTGGTGATCTATTCAAATGAATAGCCAAAATATTATTTTGCATATTGTGTCTAACATTTTGACGCTGAGTGTATATTGTGTCCTCAGTGAACCTTAAAGGCGGGTTTCCTCCCTATGGAGGGAGGGAGAAACCGCGCTAAAACATACATACTTTTATAAATCACACCCTTACACAGCAACTGATTCATTGCTACACTGCGCACTAGGGTGCTAGTGTAGTCAGTACTTTACACCGGCTTCCTGAATTTCCCCTTAGCAGGTACTCATTAAATTAAATTAAAGGGTTGCTGGGTCTTTGGGTCGGTCTGAAACCCGATTCCAACCCTTAGGTCTTCTAACAATGTGGATCCAGTTTAATAAGGTCTAAACTATTTCCTAACAAGTAGATTGTAACAATATCTTGTCTGTAAGTAATTTATCATGTCCAAAACATTATGTATAAAATCATTAGTTTCCGGAAGCAGTATGTATTAGTAATGTAGAAATAATAGAGTATATATGTTTACTTGTCCTGAGCCAACAGAAATATTCATTGGTTCGGCCTTAGGGTAGTGGTTCTTCCTTCTCATCGCGATGAGTAGTTCTTTTTTTAAATTTTATTTTCAGAAATTTTACAAAAACAATATGTACAGGGTATAGATCGAACTAAGGGATATAGAATAGGTACGCCAATTTAAACAGATTTTCGAACTGGTGTTTTATACCTAGTTTTCCGATCAAAGGACAATAATTCGAAATATTCCCCTAACTGTCCAGTCAATGAATGCTTAAAAACAGCTATAGGTGGAAATTTTTGGAACACAATTTTTGACTTTGTAGCTTTGTTTGGGCTGGATAGGAGGTAAACTTATCAAAAGTTATAGTGGTTTAGAAGGTCCCATTTTTCGGGTTTTCACTTATATCTCAGAAACCCTGCGTCCTAGATACATGACTATTCTATAACAAATGAAAGCTGCTTAAATTTCCTACAAGTTCTATTCTATAAAGTTTTTCGAGATTTCTTTAGGTTTCGAAATATCCGCTCTTGAAAGTCTGTCATTTTAAAATAAATATTTTATAAAAATAAATAACGATTATAGGGTTGTAGAGTATTGCAGTACCTTCAATAATATATATTACTTTGCTATTTTATGTATTTTCCTTCAAACGTTAAAATAATTTCAGTGTTCATCGTGAAATCTGAAATTTAGCGACTAATAGTCCAGGTAACTAAGATTTTTAGATGGAAATGTTTGGAATACAATTTTTGACTTCATAACTTTGTTTCGGCTAGTTAGGAGGTCAACGTATCAAAAATCCTCGCCCGTAGCCTTTGTGCCGGGGGGGAGGGGGGTTTAGAAGGCCCCATTTTTCGGGTTTTCACTTATATCTAATGAATGAATAATGAATGCTGATTAAATATGCTACAAGTTCTATCTAATAAAGTTGTTCGAGAGATCTTTAGTTTTCGAAATATCCGCTCTTGAATGTCTGTCATTTTGGGAAAAAAACACACAGCCTAGATTTATTTGAGTAGGAACTCAAGCTTTTTTTTCTTGCAGCTCTAGCTTGAGAACATTTGATATCTTATTTCTACCTAATTTAATTTGCTTTAGAAGAGATTAACCTACCGTGGAGGTTTCAAAATTTAAGATTTTTGCGACTAGGTCACAAGAGTTGCATGAAACTACCAATCGTGATTTTCAAGCCTTTATCAGCATTTATGAGAAGGATGGGGCTAATCCAGTCAGAAGATACTTTATTACATCATCTGAAATGAAACAACTTCCAATCAAATTAGGTCTTCTTCTTCTCATTGCCATGATAAAGGCATGAATGTCAAATCGCAACTTTGTCCCAAGTAAAAAATTATTTTTATCCCGAGTAACTTCACTTATCCAGTCTACATTTCACGCGCATTTCAGAGGAAATGAGAAATCTTTATAAGACTCGTATAAGATAAATATGCCGTGGATGATAGAGGCTTAGATTCTCCTAAAGAGCTAAGGAGGAAGGTGAGCCCTCCTAACCGGTTCTACACGAATACATTAAGTCAGTGAAAAAAGCTTGTTAACTGGACCAGCATTGAAAAGACGCCATTTATAGATTGAAAGGAAATTCCGACAACCCTCCTACGTTTTTGTGCTAACATCCTCGTGTTATGCTTTATGACATGCAGCTGAGGCCTTTGCTGCCGACTCCTCAGCATCCTTCCAACCGTTTTGAGTATTTTTAGGTAACTTTTTCCTGAGTTAGATAGCCTTTATTATTACATCGCGCATTTCATTGGCCGGTGATACCAAATGCATTAAATGAATCTGATAGATATCTGTCAGTGTGTATTTGTTGTTCGTTAATGCGTGGGACTAAAGGGTCATGGAGATGAGTAATCTCCAAGTATAAATTTCCCTAATACATAACCACTGAGTGATTAATGAGTAATCAATGAATGAATAAGAGAATTTATTTAGCTATACAAATATTTACATGCAAAAACAAAACTGGGCCTAATAACAGCAGAAGAACAATAAAATTGGGATCAATGGAAGTTCTAAATAAATATTATTGTATGCATTAAATAAAAGAACAAGCAGTGCTGCTAAAACAAAGAAAAGAGTATGCTATAATATCACTAATTCTAAAGTAAGAAAAGTCCGTCACGCAGGAGCTGCATAACTAAGCACTTTCCTCAGAATTTGGGTAGTGTAGACTGCTTTGAAGAACAATTTGCTTAAAATATCCTACATAAATAAAATAAAAACGTGAATAGTTCTCATTTTGTAATGAGTAACTGATCAATTATTAATTTTCATCCAGAGTTATGTTTACACATGGTACCTACTACACTACGTAATAAATACAAAAATCCTCATATTATTGTATTTTGATCTAACGCAGGAACAGGATCCAGTCACTCTAGTGGTAGAAAGCGCTCCTTGCGGCGGCTTTGTAAACCTACGTCTGCCGGCTTTTCTATTCAAATATATTACAAATTAAACCCCCGCTTTCCGATTGACCGATTCAGCTCATTTTTACAACACTTCTTTCTCATGAGTTACCCACGACGTATACAGCGTTTCGTTACAATACAGCAGAAATTACGACCGGTATGAGTATATTAGGAATTTGGGTCCGGAGTAAACCCCCCCTTCTAATGAACCGATTTAGTTTCTTTTTACAACAGATATTTACCTGTAGATTACCACTACGAATACCGAGTTTCGTCGAAATATACCAAAAATCACGGCTGGTAGTGGCGAATTGGTATTGTGGGTCCGGAGTAAACCCCCCCCCTCCCAATGAACCGATTTCGTTTATTTTTACAACACATATTTACCTGTGGATTAGCACTACGAATACCGAGTTTCGTCGAAATATACCAAAAATCACGGCTGGTAGTGGCGAATTGGTATTGTGGGTCCGGAGTAAACCCCCCCTTCTAATCAACTGATTTAGTTCATTTTTATATCTCACTTTTCTCTCTATATTAGCACTACGAATACCAAGTTTCGTTGAAATATAACAAATATTACGGCTGACATAGTCAAATAAGTGTTTTGGGTTCGGGGTAAACCCCCCCTTCCGGTGGACCGACTTTGATGGTTAACGAACTCGTTCAATCGTTTGCTAATTGAATGCTATATACCAAGTTTCGTGACGAAAAAACAAAAACTCTGGCCGCTATCGTGTTAACAGACACATATATATATATATATATATATATATATATATATATATATATATATATATATATATATATATGCATATATATATATATATATATATATATATATATAGATATATATAAATTTTAACGGGGGTCATTTTCGGTGTCTACTAGGTAGGATCGATAAAGATTTGAAGAAATTTTTCAAAAATTCCGTCATGAGTCCAACCTCAATAGCTACTTTCCTTCGGAGGAAAGTGCTAAAATGTAGTAAATACACAACATCTTTGATATAATTAATAATATTCTAAACATGATTTTGGTACGACGTGACGTAAAAGAATATAACTAGATAAAAAAGGGGTCTCCCGTGGTCTAGTGGCTAGCGCGCTAGATTCATAAGCGGGAGATGGTGGGTTCGATCCCCACCGGCGACATCTCATCTCAGGGCTCGCTGAGAAAATTCCTGGCTGCACCCTGGATGTCGGCGCTAATGGCCGATGCGCCGTAAAAAAAAAAAGAACTCACTCAAGAAGACATAATCATGCCTTTTTTTTTAGAGTTATATATAGACTAATCAAGGGAGAGTATAATAATGATTAATACTAAAAATAAAGAACTCTTATGAGAAAAATATGTTTCCTAATGTGTTTAAAAAATAACACATATTTGCATGATTCTGGGGTTTCCTCCAAAATAGGTCTACTTTACTAAATTTGATGTGCTGATTCCAAAACTGTAACCGTTTTTTTTTCTACTACGTACCATTTTTGAACAATTAGTAGTTATATCTAAAATCGTTTAATGTAATTCTGTGCATATGGAACTGAAAATAATAGGCCATTCCCAACGGCTAAGTCGATGAATTGAAAAAACGAAAAAAATAAATAAAATAAAATTACAGCTAAATGCAAATTAGATCCCCAATAAGAAATTACAAATAACAGAGAATTTATAGAGATTATTTTAATTATGATTCGAAATTACGTGTCAAAAGATTAAGTAGAAAACATTATTTTCTCAATTGTGTATGATTATTATTATAGTTGAACCTATCCAAATGTAAATATGAATTAATAATACCTTAATTAAAAAATAAAAATAAAATTATACAATGTTCTAAAGAGAAAGTTGGTTTTAGCTAAATTCTGATGCCGAAACTGTCGGTAATACACCCGCTGATGATCTGGTGGGAGAGAGGCCGAGGTTGAGGTGCAATAATCTTAGATCCCTGAACCTTGATCTTTATAGCCTCTTGCCTTGGGACTGTCTAATCTAGACCTCCTCATACTCATCAGCATATCTGCAAAAAAAGTCAAATCAAAGGTCTGTATTAGTGTTCAAATAAAGTTTAATACATTCTTTGATTGAGGTTAGTGATTGGTACCATAATATGATACCTTATGTTGAACATTAGATCAGTTATGTAGAAAAGAACCGACTCCATGGAGGTTTGGCCTATATTCGGGTAAAAACTCTGAGACCAAGAATAAATATTACCAAACTATGAATCCACCCGGAAAACGCTCGGGGCACAACATGATTTAACCTTATCAAACCGGTATAGGGAATTAAAACTTGTGCTGGAATTAAACGTTGAATCCCCTGAGATGAATAAAATCCTGGTTATTTGATTTTGCCAAACATCTTGGAAAGGGCATTTTATAGTAATATTTTATTTCATAAACCACCTCATGAAATCAATCATTGGCGAAAAGACAAATAAAAATACTGTAGTGATAAAATTATGATCGAGAAGTTCTTAATATTATTATATATCAGGACTTAGGAAGCGAAAGGGCGAATCTCGAAATCCAGATGTTGGGATATCGAAGTCAATGTTCTAGAAGTGCTTCAGGATAGCAAGGGCGAATGTTTTCTGTAAGCAATGTTGATTTATAAACCTGATTGAAAATGTATGCAATTGGAATTCAACGTTTTAATTTTTACGAGCGATTTATAGGTAACAAAACGCTAGGAGGGGAATTTAAGAACTGGGATTCGCCCTTGAAATCGGACATTGAATTTTTCATAGATAATGGCGCTATTCACTTTAACTTGAAATTGTGAGAGAACTAAAGGCGAACCAGAGAAACAAGGCGAAGCGTCGTGTTACCTACATCTTTCTGTCTCAGAAAATAAAATTAAAAAAAAAAGTCGATTTTTCAGTTTCGCCTTTTCTCTTCCATGAAATGAATTTATAAAAACTCGTATCGAAAACGTATTTTTTCCTAATGCCTTGTTTTACTAGATTTACGCACTGAGGTACCTAGATTCATTTAAAATGTTATTGCAACATATATATACTCCCATACTATCTGTTCCTGGCTCCTTCGTCTGAATGGATTATTTTTATGCTTAAATAATGTGTTTTTTACGTCAACTCCTTATGACAGAAAATCTCTAATCACTAAAGTTTTCGCCCTTTCCAAACGTACCCAAAATCATTGTTTCTGAATAAAACATGTTTAACATGTAAGTACCCTGTTCCACTGGGATCTGATGCTCGTTATTAGTCGACATTTCTTGTGAGTTTCTTTAATACAAGAAAATATCTGTAAGACTCAATTTAAATTATTAATATCCTTATATTCGCCCCAATCGTCGCCTAAAGGAATCGGGCGTTATTTTGGATATATGATGAAATAATAGAGAAGTAGTTAGAGAAAGATGCGGTGGCTGGAACGTGCGTTGGAGTTGGATTGACTTGTGGAGGATTGGTTTGGCTTGTGGATCTGATTGAAATGTGGTGTGAACTCCAGCAAATTGCTCCTCCTCCATTACCTTCCACCGATGGCTTCTTCTATTTTCATCCTAACCTACCATCTCTTTCTTATTCTTCTCTTTCTCTCTCTCTTTTCCTTATTCTATTTCCATTCCTATAAATATCATTTTCCTAGTTTGAAAACAAAACAAAAAAAAAGTAATCACAGAACGCTGGAGCACGATCAACCTTAATCGAATTTAAGTTTATTCCCCTCGCAGATATTGCATTATGTCTGGATAGTGCACCTCTACTAGACAATGATCCTTTCTGGAGCACGGACGCTCAACATTGACAAACCCTCTCTGGGAAGGAAAAAATGGAAGAATTCCGTCTATTTTATAAATTATAAAATATTCCCTGAAAACCTTTAGGAAGGACCAGTTAATATTGCCAAAAAGATGGTTCATTCCTAAAAACCTTACCAAAAAAGACAGCAGTTCATATGCTCAAAGCCCTTGATTTAAGGGTTGTGTAAATACCAGTTGCTTTTTTATCTAATCCATGCAATCTAGGCATCCTTTTCCACTGCTAACCCCTATATTACGTGGATTCCTAATAACATGTGCATGTCTCCGAGGTCCATTCTCGCTGGAAGTTGTTCAAGTTTCTTTCTGACACTAGCCAGTTTCTTGGCAAGACTCTTTAAATTAATTTTTAATAAAGAGTCATAGGCTTTGTATATCGTAAGTCTAAAACGAAGAAGTATATGTTCAATAGTTTGTCCAGCACAGCGTTTTCACAACCTGTGGCACGTGAGCAGCTGTTTTGCGGCAAACGTGGTAAAATATTAATCATAAAAATATCTTAGAAACCTTTTTTTTTCCCCTAAAATTCATTAAAAAATAAACATTTGAATTAATTATATCATATGATAATATGTGCAGTCGATGATCGATAATCCGCAATCAATTTGGAATGCACTTTTAAATTTATCCGTTTTCCATCATCGACTTGAGAATTTATTTTATAAACATATTTGATTAAGATAAGTAAATATATCTAATAATAGGTTTTTATAATTTTGTGTTTTTATGAAAACCAATTATTAGTTAACAAAATATCAACAACTAGTAATAGATAAATATGAAAAATTGAAAAACATTAGCTGCAGTTAACAATATGGTGTGACGTTCAGGTGTATTTCAATGTAATTTGTCTGATATAATGTGAATACCAGGTCGCACTAAACAATTTATAATGAAAATAAAATAACAGGCTGGTAATAGGAAATTTCACGAAGAATCATTTCTGCAAAGTGATACAAGTTAGTGCCATGTGCTGCAAGGTGGAAGGCGCGCCAATAAAAATTGAGAAACGCTGAACACATTTAAAACCTTATAACCTTTTGATATCCCTGTTGTGAGAGGACTTGCCAGAGGTTTTACTTTCGGGAGTTATTGTTGTCATTTATTGTAATTGTATGCATTTATTGTAACTAGAAAGTTTTTAAAATAAAGTATTCTACTACTATTGCCCTGAATAATTGCTATAAAATTTACTGGCTGTCCATACCAAAGCTTTGAGGTGAGTAGTCTCGGTGTGAAGCTAACACGGGTATATGGCTCCGCTAGGATGACTATGTCGAAGCAAAAAGCACGTCGGACGAGCTGATCAGATAACGGGCCTCCAAATAGCCCCGCTCCGGTGCAAAGCGTGTCTTCTATTCGGCATTCTACCTCCGTCGTCTTGCTAACATCTCATAGAATAGCAAAATACGGATTTCTGCATCTAATTTCTAATATTTATCGAAAAATAAAACAATAAAATATGCCCTATTCGAAAATGTCCGCGGCGCAGGAGCTGCTTAATTCAGTAAATTCTTTAGCAAGTTAGTTTACGTTGCATTCCTGAAGAATGTACATAAAATAAATTATCAAAAAGGGTCTTTTTGCGAAGACCACATCCAATTACCTTTGAAGGAGCACTAGTGATTTTAACAGTGATTCAGCGCACGTGCATAACTCCTTTGGATTTCTATTGGTGGATTCCGATGAGGAATTCTATTGGTTCTTGTTGGCCTTCACTTTCAACAGTGAATTAGTGTTTGTTTGTAAAAAAGCTCTGTTTATGTTAGTGAGAAAAAATGGGCCTTTTACAATTAGTTCGCGGTGTTCCTGACAAAGAAAAATCGATTGGTTTCTTACTCGTAAAAATTAATAGAATTCTAATTATTTTAGCGAGTTGGAATGACTATAGAGTCGCTAAAATTAATAGAATTCTATTAATTAGCGAGTTGGATTGACTAGTGTTTTGATATCTTCTTCAGCAAGCGAAGCGAGCGGAAACGCATAGCACGTATGCTCCATAATGCTAAATAAATGTAAAATATCCGATAAGAGAGAAATAGAAGGAATAAAATATGTGTTTTTACAAATATCATTGTTTATGTTATCCTTCATAACCTGCAAAACAGTTAACTTTAATGCTTAATAACGTTTTTCGTAGTTGAGAGAATTAATTTTGATCACATTAACATTTTCATTAATAAATATTGCTTGCCATTATCTAATGTGGCTTAAAACCGTAGATAACGAGTCAAGTAGTAATAGATAACCAGCAAATAACTTGTAAACTTATCAGCGAGTACGAGTTACTGTTAAAAATCACTACTGCTACTTCAAAAGTAACTGGATGTGGTCTTCACAAAAAGACCCACCAAAAATAATCAACCCCCTAATAGGCCATGAGGCGCAGAGACTGTAGATGTATTAAATTCCTGACTATATGGTCCATAACAGAAATAATGTGAGGTCTGTACTATGCTCTGGCCGCCGGATTTACCCTCTTACAGGTACCCATTAGTGGACGACCCTGTCGATCCCGGTCCTCGGATTACGACACATGAAGATAAAATCTTTAGAAGACGTCCAAGGTTCGAACTCGGATGCTACAGAACATGTATTGAATGACCCACCACTGAGCCAAACTCACCCTCACTTTTATAAATATATAAATAGTTTAATATATATAGTTTTACTCGTTTATATTTATAGTGCACAGCTAACCTAATTATTAGTTCTTTGAAAAAAATAATAATAATTTCGACTTTTAGTGGCATATTATTAATTTATTTCCGGATCGTTTGTTATGAAAATACTACATAACTAGTTTCTGTATAAAAAAACAAAAAACGTAATTATTGTGGCCGCTATCGTGTTCACGTGTAAAACCCCGTTAACCTAGCACTAAATTAAGTTTAATATTAAATTCACTCTAATAAAAATGAAATATACTGGGAATATATGCATCCAAATTTTCACACTCATATATATATATATATATATATATATATACACATCAAAATTGGCATTATAAAAATTGGTCTGGTTTTGGTGACATTTCAAAGAAAAAAAGTCCGTCACGCAGGAGCTGCATAGCTAAGCACTTTCCTCAGAATTTTTGTAGTGTAGACTACATTACTGAATAATTTACTGTAATTAACCTATATAAATATGATAAAAACGTGAATAGTTTTGCTCATTTACATTTCTTATGAGAACTGTTCAATTATTAATTTTGTAAATAATTTGCTTCCAGAGTTATGTTAATTCATGATACTGTATTACTTAATAAATACACAAAAACTTCATTTTCCGTCTTTTGATCTGACGCAGGAACAGGATACAGTCCCCCTAGTGGGAGATAGCGCTCCTCGCGGCGGCTTTGGGAACCTACGTCTGGCCGGCTAATTCCAATGAAACAGAGTTTAAAGTAAACCCTTCTTTCCAATTGACCGATTTACTTCATTTTTACAACACTTCTTTCTCATGAGATACCCACGACGTATACCGCGTTTCGTTACAATATAGCAGAAATTACGACCGGTATGAGTATATTAGTACTTTAGGTCCGGAGTAAACCCCCCTTCCAAATAACCTGATTTAGTTTATTTTTACAACCCATTTTTCTCTGTTGTACTGTGTTACCACGAATACCGAGTTTCGTTGAAATCTAACAAAAATTACGGCTGGTAGTGGCAAATTGGTAATGTGTGTCCGGAGTAACCCCCCCCCCTCCTAATGAACCGATTTAGTTTATTTTTACAACGTATTTCTCTCTTCAGATCAGCATAACGAATACCGATTTCCGTTGAAATATAGCAAAAACCACGGCTGGCATGGTAAAATTAGTGTTTGGGTCTGGAGTAAACCCCCCCCCCCTCCCGGTGGACCGATTTTGGTGGTTAACGAACTCGTTCAATCGTTTGCTAATTGAATGCTATATACCAAGTTTCGTGAAGAAAAAACAAAAACTCAGGCCGCTATCGTGTTAACAGACATATATATATATATATATATATATATTTTAACGGGGGTCATTTTCGGTGTCTACTAGGTAGGATCGATAAAGATTTGAAGAAATTTTTCAAAAATTCCGTCATAAGTGCAACCTCAATAGCTACTTTCCTTCGGAGGAAAGTGCTAACAGTTTTTCGGTAATGCTTGCACTAGATAAATAGCGGTGCTTTCTGATTTGGGTTAACAGCCTTCTAGGTACACTTTCATTGGTATTTTGGCGTGGGGAATCAAATAAAACTGGCCAAATCGATCTCGAGATAAGTGGAATGAACTATAATTTTAGTTTTGAGGACGTTGTATAACGACGAATTGAGTTCAATTTACCCCACACCTACGGGTATCCAAAAGAATGATCTATGGTTATAAATTACGTTTTGAGTAGAGAAGATATTACAAACAATATATGAGCAGTTTTGTACTTCCTTATGCTTTCTTAATGTCTCGTATAAGATTACAAAATAAAAAGTCCGTCACGCCGGAGCTGCATAACTAAGCACTTTCCTCAGAATTTTTATAGTGAAGACTACAATACTGAATAATTTGCTGTAAATATCCTATATAAATAAAATAAAAACGTGAATAGTTCTGCTCATTTGCATTTCTTATGAGAACTGTTCAATTATTAATTTTGTTAATAATTTGCTTCCAGAGTTATGTTAATGTATGATACTGTACAGCTTAATAAATGCACAAAACTTCATTTTCCGTCTTTTGATCTGACGCAGGAACAGGATACAGTCCCCATAGTAGGAGATAGCGCTCCTCGCGGCGCCTTTGGGAACCTACGTCTGGCCGGCTAATTCCAATGAAACAGAGTTTAAAGTGAACCCTCCTTTCCAATCGACCGATTTACTTAATTTTTACAACAATTCTTTCTCATGAGATACCCATGACGTATACCGCGTTTCGTTACAATATAGCAGAAATTACGACCGGTATGAGTATATTAGTACTTTAGGTCCGGAGTAAACCCCCCCCCCCCCCTCCAAATAACCCGATTTAGTTTATTTTTACAACACATTTTTCTCTGTTGATTACCACCACGAATACCGAGTTTCGTTGATATATAACAAAAACTACGGCTGGCAGGGTCAAATTAGTGTTTTGGGTTCGGGGTACCCCCCCCCCCCTCCCGGTGGACCGATTTTGGTGGTTAACGAACTCGTTCAATCGTTTGCTAATTGAACGCTATATGCCACGTTTCGTGAAGAAAAAACAAAAACCCTGGCCGCTATCGTGTTAACAGACACACACACACACACACACACACACACACACACACACACACACACACACACACACACACACACATATATATAAATTTTAACGGGGGTCATTTTCGGTGCCTACTAGGTAGGATCGATGGAGATTTGAAGAAATTTTTCAAAAATTCCGTCATGAGTGCAACCTCAATAGCTACTTTCCTTCGGAGGAAAGTGCTAAAAGTGGAAGGTTCATTATTCGAAAATCTTTTTTCGCTAAATTTTAATATAATAATGAGTTTCTAAACTGAGCTACTCAAATCACATCAGATTAAGCATTATATGGAAATACGCCATAATACGTATTTTTCCTGGTAGCAGTGTTAAGTTATCATGCATAAAAACCAATAGAACATTGTTAATGTTTGATCAGTTTAACCTGCAAAGCATATTCATACCCTATACAATATATTACAATAATGTTGGGCTGTCCTCCTCATGGGAGCGCACCGTGGTGGTACGACACACAGTGGTGCTGAGAGGGAAAAAACCTCCAAAACCGAAGGTGTTCAATCGCGTTTGAACTGACATTTTTTTATACCTAATTAGTTGTAGAATACTGCTGTACTATAGATTTTCCATTTTATTAATAGGTATGACAACAAAACATCATTTTGTTGACTGTTTTCTCATTGAGTAAAAATCTCACAGTTTTTAGTGAAAATTAAAACAATATTTTATGCCACTTATTTTATTCCTGAAAAAATTGATATTACCCAGGAAGTCTCATGAGTATATGTAGATTTTAAACGAATTTTCTTTTTTGCCAAAATGTACCATAAATTTGGTGCATTTAAGTTGTGAAGATATCTGTAATGGAACTCAATTATCCGTAGTTTATTTGGTGTAGAAAAAAATGCGGTACTTAGCTGAGCTCTCTGCATAGTGCTACCTAAAATTACATGTTTTGAAGTTGCTTTCATATAAATTTCATCACCATACTCGGCCGTATGTGTGCAGAGCCTAATAAAATGAAGCGATGCGATTATTTTACAAAAAATGAGTTTACCGTAACTATTTTCTGAAGAGAGTTGTTGAACACTTTGTGATAGCAAGTAACTGAACTTTTACAAGAGATCTACATAATATCTAGTGTAAAAATGTCAAAATGTATTCGTTACAAGCGAAAATTTTAATAAAGATAAATACGTCGAGACCTGTATTACATTGTTAGTTAATTTATTCATCTCAGCATTCAAAAATACATTTGGAAGGATACATATCTCTACCAATTGAGTAAAATGTGACTTTTTGAAATCGTATACTTGTTGTTTTTAACGGTTTTCGTACTATAAAACCCGTTTATCTTTCGAAATAATGATTCTATCGAATTGACAGTGGTCTCATTCGACTTAGCACTACAAAATACTTTAAAAACGACACCAAAATCAGAAAGGTTCAAGTACCTACAGGTTTTTTCCCCCAAAATTGGGCGTTTGGCACCACTGTGGGACATATTGTGCTGCCCATTGTTGTCGCTCTTCAGAATACTACCTTCCGTAACCAAACTTACTTCCAATATAAATTATCATAGCAGAATATAGAAGAATCTTGGTAGTTTGAAATACAAATTTTGTTTCCCGAATTCCATCGGAGTTTGCATGAATATCTTTCACACGAGAAACAGTTAAGATCGTTAAAAATTAAATAGAAAAAAATTCTTTAAATTAGTAAAGCGGCGACGGCGGCGGATCAATTTAACCGAGCCTGGTTTTAGATTGGAATAATTAGGACTAATGATAGTGAGTCAGTTCGTTAGTTGTGGAATTTCGAGCAGCCATCTTGGGAGAATTCACGTATCACTCTCCAAAGCAAATATTTGAACATGAAAGCTTTCTGCGGAAAAATAAATGTCTTGAGGTTTAAGACAATCCATGTGAAGAATTTTCAGCTTTTCTCTAATGGGATGTTATAATATTTATCCTGTTTCCTCCCTTCCTCCATAGGAAGGAAAACCGTTTATGACTTTGACCTCATGACTTAATCTGAACGTCCCTATTAGAACATTTTACGTTTTAGAACCCATAAATGAAGTCCAAATTTGGTACAAAAATAATTTGCACGATTTTAAAGGTCAAGTACGTCAAATAGTAGAATCTGTCCCCAAGAACATGGTATGGTTTTTGGGCCTAATTCGTGAGAAAGACATTGTAATGCCTCCGTTTTTGGTTTACTTGTCTTCTAGGTACACGTTTAATAACTGATAGAACGAGGGAAATCGGATGAAACCATATTTATAACCGTTGTCAAAGGAAATAGAAAACAACTAGTTCTTTCTTGGGGATTTCGAATAAATTTCTATATATCTCAGAACCGGTTGGAAAATCTCTATGTAGAGAATCTATTCGAAAGCTTATTGAATGTCCTAAAAATGAGGTTTTTATGTGAGTTTGGATAGAGCGATTACATTCAGAGACATTGGAGTTTAAATAGCGGAATGTGCGCTTAGAATACTGTGTTTTCTTTTTGTAGTGCCTAAGATGATGCTTCTTTCTTGATTCAGGGGCGTATAAAGACAATTTCGGGGGTATGGAATACTAAAAATCAAGAACTTGAAACAGTTACCCAACTAAAACGCTATTACACCCAAAATTTATTTTTGAAGTTTTTATGACACATTTTGACTGATTAAATCAAATTTTCGTATGGGGGGGGGCTTTGTAGGCCCATGTCTTGTGTATTTCAAGAAATATTAAGACAAAACTTTAGCTGTTTCTATGCTAAGCTTTACAAATGACTCTCCATTTTCAAGGGATGAAAATGGAAACGCGTTAAGATGACGCAGTTCCTGGAAGTTGGACTTTCAGTTTCCTTTAGTTTTTTATTGCTTTTTATTTTTGTAATTACTTTCTGTAGTCAAATGTATTTATCAGTAAATTAGGATATGTAAAAAGAGAAACAATTTTTTTTTTAGATAAAAAATTCGAAGATGCCCTGAGTGTATTTTCTACTACTGTACTTCAGTCGGCTTTGTTCATTTGGACATTTTTTCTCTCTGTTTACGTCACTTTTATTTAGTTGTTTTTTAAAATTGCATTTGGTTGTTAAATGAGTTGTTTAATAAAAGAAAGTTATAAAATGAGAAAAGTTTTTGTAATTTTTCACGATCGATCAAAACAAACTAATAACATACTCTATTCGTTTTTAACACGTGATTTACCAGTACCAGGTCTGGTAAATCACGTGTTAAAAACGAATAGAGTATGTTATTAGTTTGTTTTGATCGATCGTAAAAAATTACAAAAAAACGTTTCTCATTTTGTTACTAATATATTAGGCACTAATGGCCAAGTTGTAGATGCGCCGTCAAAAAAAAAAAAAAAAAAAAAAAAAAAAAAAAAAAAAAAAAAAAAAAAGAAAAAAAAAAGATAGTTACTAATATATTATATTTATATACTTATTTATTTATGAGCTCCGTAACGTAAGGCGATGAGCTCATCAAACATATCAGAATATATTATATATGAATGAATGAATGAATAAGTAAATATATTTCTCTTAAAATATGTACAGTGTTTTAACAATAATTAATGCCTATTTACAAAAGAAAAGCTTGGGCAAGGCCCGTTAGCTGGAGTGGCATTCTGCGTACCCAGATTGGATGAAAAGCATAAATAAATATATAAGAGACAAAATAATAAATATATCAAACTCTGAATAATAATAATAAAAATATATATATATATATATATATATATATATATATATATATACATATATTCAACAATATCAATAAATCAAAACACAAATCCACTAATAATTAAATTGTTGGACCAAAAATTGCCGATACTTATAAATCGCGTCGAGGTACTTGCCAAGGACGTCCCAGTTTCTCCCATTTAGCTCCTTCCGTAAGTCTTCCTTAGAAAAAGATGTTTTGCCATAATACCTCAGTCTGAACTCCTTCAGGACGGGACACACTGCCAGAAAATGGAAAGTATCTTCGTCTTCTTTCAACTTGCACATAGAGCAGCGGGATCTCTCTCCTTCTCGCCAAGGCTTCTTATTAAGGTGGAACATCTCTGATCTTGCCCTTATTATCAGCCTTATTCCATAAAGATTTCTACCATCTGCTATGTACGAAGTATTGCTATCTTGGAAGTCCAGCTCTTTGTACAGGAGGTGGGACTGTGTAGCAAGCAGGTTTTCCTTCCTCTTCTCTTCCTCCAGGGTTGCTAATTTTGTCAGGATCCTGTTGATTGCAGCTGATCTCATTTCCATGGATCCATGAAAAAAGTCTTCAATCCTCTCCCCGGTCTTAAGGAAGATTCCCTCCAAATCCCTATAAATGGCCCGTTCTGTACGAAGTGCTTCTTGAAGAAGCTTTTTCGGCAGGCGGCGATTAGGCATACTCAGTACTTTATTTATGTAGAGTAGATGCATTTTTAGAGCTTTTAAATAGAGAGTAGACCTGCGAGTCTCCAAGTAGAGGACATAGTTAGGAGTGTAAGATGGAAGGCCTAACAGTCGATATATTATATATATTGAGTTCATTAAATGTATTCTCTACGTGTTGCTACAAAAGTCATAAGATCATTTAGGAAAGCAAATGTTATGTGTAGTAGGAATTTCGAATTGAAATTGCACGACCAGTCAAAATGAATGGTCTGGTAAATCTAGTGTTAAATGTCACTAGGAATAAGATCGAAAACGCGGAATTTGACGCAGTTTCTATGAGATGGACTTTCCTTTGTACTTCTAGAAGATGCTCAGGGTTTTGAAGATCATTGTGAGTTATTTTCAGAATTTCATTTGGTAGACGAAAGAAATAAACCTATATATATATATATATATATATATATTTTCACTTTTTCTTGTTTCTTTTTCAGGCAGGGGGTCAATAAAGTAGTACACACTTTTTTCACTTTAACTACTTTATTTTGTATGTTTCGCCCGACATGTTTCGTGCCTTTTCGCACCTTTTCAGGGGCTTTCCTATTCAACAATAATTTTTGTAAATCTCAAACTTATAATTTTTGTATACCAATAGTATATCTATCCTTTCTTTAAATAAATTTACATATGAACATATAATATTTTATCTTAATCTTAATCCTACCTTATCAGGAAGTCCTCTCGTCGTGTTGTCTAGCTTGAGTCAGGCGTAATACTGAAAAATCATCTGTGGTAATGAATATGGCTGGTTTGTATAGATTTTTTAGCTATTTCAAAGGTATCGATTATTGGTAAAAAGGTTTTCGTGAGATTTAATTTATAATGCTATGAAAAATTTGGTGCACATTCTTTAAATCTGTTTTTTTATTTATGGCGGTGTTTGAATTTTTAATTATATAGATATTTTCTTTGATTTTTCTTTTTAGTGTGTTCCTTTCTTTATTTAAAATGTGAACGTCCCTAAAATTAAAGTTATGTTTTAAAGTTAGTGCGTGTTCTGTCAATGTTGTCCTGTTTTCGTTTGTGTCTATGCTTTTTGCGTGTTGCACAATTCTCTTTTGCAAAAGCTGTGCCGATTCCCCAATGTAGCATGCGTTGCAATCGTTACATCGAATTTTGTATATATTGTTCTTTGTACTAGTCTGTTTAATTTTGTCCTTAATATTGCTAAAACTATTTTCAATTTTGTTACCATATTTCCAACTTATTTTACCTACGTCTTTACATATTTGTTTAAGTCTATTGGCTATTGAAGGATGGTAATGAAAAGTAAAATATCGATTTATTTCATTCAAATCTTTGTCATTTGCTTTTATTATAACCTGTTTTCTCTTTTGTTGAAATAAATGCTCATTCAAAGCTATTTGCTTATTTAAATTCGTATTTTTTATAAAGAATTTTTGAATACTTGTCTGTAATAACTTTTGCTTTTTCTGTGATTCAGGAGGATTATCGTTTTGATCTCGTTTGCGCTTGTTTTTATTTTCAGTATCTTTATTAAGCAAATCTGAAACTAATTTAATTTTTTTAGGTGGCTTTGATGCTATGATAGTATCAGAATTTTTTCTTTTCCTTCTGCATTCTATGTCATTAAAAAAGTCGTCAGATATGCTAAAAATTTCAGGTTTAAATTCATATTTGTCTTCCTTATTCGGAAGTTCAGTTGGTCTTTTGGTGTACAATATACGTTTCTCTGCCCTTTTTATTTGCTGCTCTATTAATGCTCTAGGATAGTTGTTTTCTTTAAACATTTTTCGCAATTTATTTTTTATTTCGCAAAAATACTTAGAGGAAGTTCTATGCAGAGCTGATAATGTCCGATTGTATAAAATATTCTTTTTAAAATTAAGCGGGTGATTGGAATAAAAATTAATCATTCTTGTTGAATGATACGTCTTTGGTTTCCATTTGTATTCAATAAAATTATCCTCATTTCTGATTAGTTCCATATCTAAAAAGTTTAATCTTTTATCAGCTTCCAACTCTTTGCTAAATTGTATATTATTATATTTGTTGTTAAAAGTTTCTAAAAGCTTATCCACTTCCTCTTCCTTTACACATAAAATAAGATCGTCTACGTATCTGTACAAAAATTGAATCTTAATTGGAACCTCCGAAATGATTTCATTAAGAATCCAATTCATCACTATTCCACTAACAGCAATTGAGAGCGGGTTTCCATCTGAATTCCGTACAGTTGCTTATATATCTTTTTATTGAATTGAAAGTACCCGAATTTACAACATAAACTGATTCCTTCAATAAATAACTCTTTATTTTTGATCTTAGAATGTTTTTCAATCTGCGTCCAATTATTACTAATGATTTTTATTGCCAAATCTACCGGAATATTTGGAAACACGTTAACAACGTCAAATGAGAGTAATTTAAAACCTGGTAAAATCTTTATGTTCTTTAAATTGTCAATAAGATGCGTCGCATTGATAATATCGAAAGGGTTATCTTCACTAAATGGTTTTAAATCGTTTGCTAACATTTTTGCTAATTTTTGTATTGGGGATTCGCAGCCACTGATAATCGGTCGTAAAGGCATATCTGTTTTGTGCAATTTAATAAGTCCATAAATTAAGGGGGTCAAACAATGACAACACGCAAAAAGCATAGACACAAACGAAAACAGGACAACATTGACAGAACACGCACTAACTTTAAAACATAACTTTAATTTTAGGGACGTTCACATTTTAAATAAAGAAAGGAACACACTAAAAAGAAAAATCAAAGAAAATATCTATATAATTAAAAATTCAAACACCGCCATAAATAAAAAAACAGATTTAAAGAATGTGCACCAAATTTTTCATAGCATTATAAATTAAATCTCACGAAAACCTTTTTAACAATAATCGATACCTTTGAAATAGCTAAAAAATCTATACAAACCAGCCATATTCATTACCACAGATGATTTTTCAGTATTACGCCTGACTCAAGCTAGACAACACGACGAGAGGACTTCCTGATAAGGTAGGATTAAGATTAAGATAAAATATTATATGTTCATATGTAAATTTATTTAAAGAAAGGATAGATATACTATTGGTATACAAAAATTATAAGTTTGAGATTTACAAAAATTATTGTTGAATAGGAAAGCCCCTGAAGAGGTGCGAAAAGGCACGAAACATGTCGGGCGAAACATACAAAATAAAGTAGTTAAAGTGAAAAAAGTGTGTACTACTTTATTGACCCCCTGCCTGAAAAAGAAACAAGAAAAAGTGAAAAAATATATGTCGGGTCATCATTCACCAGAATTAATATATATATATATATATATATATATATATATATATATATATATATATATTATATGAGGGGGTACATAACCCCTCCCCTGCATTGATCATACTAAATGCAGTGCAATAACAATATTAAACTAAGGGTTTCTTCTATCAAATAAAATCAGATAGCGTTTTAAGCCATTCATCTCGAATCTTGAACATTCTATAGGAATCCTCAAACTTTTTTGGGCGAGACAGATGATCAATCTTGAATTTACCAACTGTAGTAAATAATGATTAGATGATTGGGCGATAATACTCCCTTTATCCTGGCTATTATTGTGGGTATAGTTCTGGAATTAACCTCATAGGGGAACCGGCTGTGGACATGTGGGCACATCTGCTCCTAGCTCAGCTGTTATAACTCCCCAGGCATCCAGAGGCATTTCCTCGTCCCGTTACAAATTATACACAGCTAATCATTCCGCCATAATCACTGCTGTTGTCAAGTTTTCACTGGCATTCTCCTTATCGGCTTCATAATCGCTTAAAGTGATTTCATTCATTTTGCCACGAGGACAAGCTATGGTTGTGCGTTATCCATGGTTATTCCCTAATTTTTAAGAATATTCCTCACAGTTATGGCTCTCATGAAATACTCACATGTTAATAATAAAAATGTTTCAGGGTCTAATCAAATTTATTACATACATATGTATGTAATAAATATCTTAATATCTTATGTTGCTATGCCCTAGCAAAGTCTCTTTTTTCCAAAATGATGCCAATTATCTAATCAAATTTATTACATATAAATATATATATACATATATATACATATATATATATATTTATATGTAATAAATTTGATTAGATAATTGGCATCATTTTGGAAAAAAAGAGACTTTGCTAGGGCATAGCTGTATAAAAAAGTGTAAATAGAATTATAATATATTATAATTTCATTTTAGAAAATAATCATTTTTTAATTTGGGTTGATCTGTTTTTTTCTTAAAATATTTTAATTTTGCTAATTGCTCCTGATATTGCATAAGGAAAAAATAACAGTTTCAAGTTTGTATAGATAAAAAATAATCAGAATATAATTTTTTTTATTTATCTCTTAATATATATTTTATTTTTTTATTTCCATTATTTTGTTTTCATTCTGAACTCATTTATTTGTTTTTATTTTTGTTTTATTTTTTATGTGCTTTGTATTTTATGTTACTGACGTTTTACAATAAATATCCCTACGAGGCGGACTTCAAAATAAAATAATAATAAGAATAATATTTAAATCTATATAATTTTTATCATAGTTTAATTTTTTTTTTTTTTCTAAAACAAATTATCATTATTCGCACATTGTATCCAGAAAAAAGGGAAACGAAATTATACAATTTACATATTTAATTAATGTTCGTAGCACATGATAAATGTCTTTTCTTGAATAAAAAAAAAATAGTTTTTAAATATGTATATTTATAGTTAAATATGAACTTTAATATATATTTGAAGTTGTATTCTATGATTATCAATGGAAACACTGCCAATCTAAGCACTTCTCTGACTGCCCTTATCAAGTGTATTGATAGACTGCTATTGATCTGAATGTGGGCTATGACCAAAGGGAGTGTTACCCCTGATGGACATGCACAAGGATAGACAGTGGCTAACAGTACAGTGTACAGTTAGGGGTGTATTGGGGCACATTGTCTGCCCGGGCTTTGTCTTTCGACCCATTTTATCCTATTTAGCCAGCCGTGGCCCGGTATACAGCGCTCTCTGCATAGGATTAACGGTATATGTATATCTAGTCGAATCACATAGAATATTCGGTTGTAGAATTTGTTCATAGGTTAAACTATATATTGCTAATTGAAGGGCTCAGTGCCAAAGGTGACTAACCCACTTTTTTAACAAATTTTAGTTATTCACTTTTCCTGATAGAGAATTTTAAGTTTTATAATTGATAGAAATGACCAGCCTTTACACTTCATTGATTAGTACTGACTTCTGTTAGTTTGTTTTGGAACTTACTGCAAAGCTAAATCTTATGAGAGGCAGACTTGACCAACCTTAACTATAAACTTTTTATTATTATGGTATATTCATAAGAATTTTATGTATGTAATGAATAAAGACCAATTAAAATCGTTTCTGTCGCCAATACCATTTTTCTTCACCGAGTCTTCTAAACTTTAACCTTTATTTTCTCAGTATGTTCTAATTGTGGGTTAGTCGCCTTTGGCACTGAGTCCATCAATTGATAATGAGAAAATATACATGTATGATGAAGGTGTTACTAATTACTCTCTTTATAAAAATCCTCTGTTCCATAAGAACTAATCTGGATTGTTTACGAGCAGAAAGCCCCGCCCTATTTTATTCCAGTAATGCTCAAAAATAAATTGTAAAGCAGGCTACACACGGTCCGCAAGGCCTGTCAGTTAGACCTGAACAGTCCGCCTGAAAGCCGGTCGCCTTAACGTGTATATATTCCGGCCGGACTGTCAGTTAAGACTGTTCAGGCGGACTGTTTAGGTCTAACTGACAGGCCTACCAGAATCGTGTGTAGCCTACTTAACGATTGCGACAAATCTAGAATTTTGAATTTGGCTGCACACATACGAAGGGGAGGGGCTTGAAAAATTGTCCTAAATTGTTACAAAAAAAAATATACAAAATATATGTACAATATATATACATTTTAATTCCTTTTGGATAAGAGGTCTTAAAAGAACATTATCAGTCATAAGCATTTTTAGAATTTCGGATATGTTATTAAATATCTGATAAGTTGTCGTAATTTGAAGGTGATCGTTCCAATGCCTTATATATTTTATAAAAAATGACTCAGTCACCGGACCCCGAAATTTAAAAAAAAAAAAAAAAAAAAAAAAAACCAGGCGTTACTCGAACCCTTATTTCTTGCGAACCGAATCCAGGGCGTTAGCCACTGTACCAAGAAAAATATGACGAATTTCAGAAGTATTGGTTTCATTTTGTTACTTTCTAGACCAATCACACCAGGGATAAGTTCTATAGCTATTCTGCTTACGGCTATGCGAGGAATGCGGCAGCTGAAGTCTCCATGCTTGATATCAGCTAGCTGCCATGTTAATTATAACCTCCATTTAATTTCACTAACTTTTTGCCATGAGTATGTCGTGACTCTTCCGTGAAACCTTCACCCGTTACGTCACTCCCTTTCTAAAGCACGTCATCCCTACGAAGGTCGTACTGCACAACTCCAAATACTGTCCTACTCAGGTCACTTTCAAATGTTAATTAGATATTTATATGATATCAGACATCCTGTATAATTAACAGAAAAATGTTTTGTATTTATTTATTGAGCCATCAAAATCATTGTTGTAAAAAAATATTACACATAATATAGCACGTCCCTAAAACGACCGACACATCCGAATTAAGCTACATTGTTTTCGCTACCATTTTTGGGCCTGCTAGAGCGCGATGAGCAGAATGCTATAGATATATATATATATACACACATAAAATTTTAACGTCGATTATTATTAACTAGGAATTTTGGGACGGGTTATCTATAGGTTACCACCCTTTATTAGCCAGGATATGGCTGATGCCTTTTCTTTTTTCTAAAGAAAAGCCACCACCCCATAGTGGGAATCGAACCCACGATCTTCGGCACGTGACTCCATATATACATATATATATATATATATATATATATATATATATATATATATATATATATACACAGACACACACACACACAAATTTGAACCATCTATATTTCAAAACGTGGACATTTCTCACCGGCATCTCCGGATTGCTTCATAAAATCGACGGGTTTCCTCCTTAAAGAGGAAAGGAGGTAAGAAGCTAAAACACTCCAAAATTTGAGCTATTTTAATTTATTTACATGACCGGAACCGTCAAATCCCTTTAAAATTCATTTAGCTATTGAGTGACATATTCTTATCTCAATTCAAGAAGAATATTGTTTAAAGTCACCATTGCAGAGGGCAAGCAGTAAACAACTGATGCATATTTCCTTTTTTCATTTTATTTTTATGGTTTTGTAATAATTTAAAACTTAATTTATTTGTGTGTCTTATACACAAAACGGAGAAGCCAGATCCACAGAGAATTAGAGGTTGATCCATTTTTTACACACATGGAAAAGCTAGTGCGAAAATATTACCAGATTCTTCCAGCCTCCACAAGTTCCGTGTTTTATCAACTGGGACTAATAAAACCGCCGCGTGTAGAACACAGACTTTACCTGAATATTGTAAAGCTTTAAAATTGTGTATAATACTAATAATTGTAAAAAAATTGTGTATAATACATTTGTATTAGTCCAAATAATTGTCTTTTTTTTATTTTTTATAAACAAATAACCATTTCGGCATGAAGAGGATCTTCTTAAGTGTTCAGTCTTCCTTAACTTAATTCGGTCTAACACAGATGTCACATACGTACATCGTTACCTGGTAAACGCAATTGCTGTAAGGAAAATTTATAATATAAGAGAGCTTGATGATTCAAGCATTGTACAATCTTGGTAGGAAAAAGTTCCAGAGTGACGTTATTATGGGAGACATACAATTACTTAGAGAATAGACTAACTATAAGGTGGCTCTTACAAATCAGAGAGGGAGAGTGGATGAGCGACAATCACGTCGCCGAGGCATCCTGCTCACCGACTCACCGTAAATACTAAACAGTACTTTCGACATCACTCTCGATTTGATAGCAATCCACATGTCTAGGGGTCACTGATCCAATGGAACTGTCGCTGCTATTTCTACCCCGCGCTCTCAGCATAAGCATCTATAGCCCGTAACACCTGATATCTATCTCTCTTGAAGTCACTCATCAACAGAACCTATTACTCTAATCTACACCTCTTCAGGACACTGATGAACAGAATCTATCACTGATATCTGGAACTCTTGGCATTCAATTTGCTACTAATCCACAGGAATAATGATTGCTATCTCTTTTGGGATCTCTTATCCAAATCTATAATGATGTAATTCAAACCAATAAAATGGAACGTTTATAGGATTATGGTTTTCATGTGCTGTTTATTTATTAATAAAGTGCAGAAGACTTTAATGACTATGGAGCGATTCGCTCTTGGCAAATGTAGGAGGTAGAAACCATTAACTTATATAAGTAACAATGATTGCAAGAATAGACCTTGTAATATATATATATATACATATATATATATATATATATATATATATATATATATATATATATATATATATATATATATATATATATATACCAGGAATCGAAGCAAATTCTGAAAAAAAACCGTTTAATTCAACATGCTAAAATTATAGACAACCATTCACAATGCCAAGCAGCTCTGTCAGAACACTATACACAAAACTCTCACTCATTCAAATTTCAAAATGCAAAGTATGCAAAATATTGGAAAAAGGAGCTAACAGCCTCAAACGAACGATAAAGGAAAATTTGAACATAGTAGAACGTCACGAACAGGTAGTAAATAAAAAGAAAGATATACAATATTCGAATAAAATCGTTCAAAACCTTGTATTAATAAATAGCAAGAAGGATGTTGACGGTACGGAGGTTTATAGGGAGGAAAGTTAAAGAGCTAATGTTTCATGAACCATTGGACTTAATTTTGCTAGGAAACATTAAAATTTCATTTAACAGCCACAGTGTTCGAGATGCACAAAGTGTATTGATTGTAAGTAACACCGTTTATGACGCAATCCGGTAGTGCCAACAACAAACATTCAGGTTTAATATATTACTTTGTAGTCTTTCTTAATATTATCTTTATTTATATATTTTGTTGGGGGTTTCCTTTACTTATTTTTCCCCTCCCATTTATATTGAACATTTTGTTGTTTTTTTAAGACTATTAGAATATTGGTTTGTTTTTTTTTTTTTTATATAAGTTATTAGTTCCAACGCCTCTCAAATGTAATCCTAGACTTAAATTCTAAACGGGTATAAGAGGAGGCTATAAAAGTAAACACCGGAATTCGAAACTAGAATAGAAAGACGTACATTTCCTTCGATTCTTATTAATGTAAGGCCAACTGAATGTTGGTATGCACGGCACTGTTTATTTCTAAACACGTATTTGACTTTGAATGGTGAATAAACGGATGTTCCTTTCTATAATATGTATAATAGATTATATTATTCTTTCTTTATTCACAATCCCTTAGATATATAATATTTATCGATAAGTCCGTAATTAACGGCCCTACATTTTTAATTTTGAACTGATAAAAATGAATTCTCTTTAGTAATTGGACCCAAATGACTATTTAGATTGTTAAAAACCTGCTTTTAAGATCCTGTGAAATAGGTTTCATGGTATTATAACGTTGAAAAAACATTGCATTGAAGTTTAATTTCTGGTAATATTCTCAACTTCAATAAATATGTCTTATTATTACGTATCTTAAGTAAACTACTATTACTATTGCATAGTACATATATTATATTGTTAGTATATATATATTGTTTCTTCGACTTAGAGTTGGTCTTTAAATTCTCACCCATAATATCCTCAAGGAAAGATATTATATGGGATAAAAATTTTATGGAAACGTTCTACGATTATGAAGTTTATGCAGCGTACATGCAATTGAAATCAGTTTTTAGATGATTTTTAAATACTTTGAGATAGTTGTGCATATTTGATTCAAAGCCGGATGTATAGCGGGAATTCACTTGTAATTGTGAATTTGTAAAATTCCGATTTTCTGTAGAAAAAAATGAATTATAATGATTTGCTTGTGCGGTTATATGACTGAATGATTTAAAAATTATTTTTCTAGGAAAAACTGTCCCTGGAAATTCAGAATAAAACCGAAATATCATTACCATATAATATTTTCTAAAGTAGGCTGTCGAGTACCGTTGTCTCGCACTTCCTGAAATAGCGTATTTTTGCATTACGGAGTTAAATAGGGCCTGAAGACATTAGGGAGGCTTTTATACCACTGGAGCAAATAATTCTGAAAAAATTATTCTCCTATTCCTACATGGCATCTATTTCAGGGAAGAGTCATTGCCCTCATACATAAATCACTAACCTGGTCGGTTTATCGATCCTTTGCTTCCCAACTCCGCAATAATTTTGTTACCTTCCAAGTGCAAATATACTCTGCCATGGTGGAATGATGACCTCACCAATTTACGGAAAGAAACTAACAGGCTTAGAAAACAGTACCAGAAGACAAAAACAGACATACAAGCCAGAGAATTAGCACGGATTCAATATGTCACTATGAGGCACAAATATCAAAGACTAATTAAAAACAGCAAAATTAATTCCTGGAAAGAATATTGTAGTAGTATAGACAGAACTTCTGCATGGTCTTGGCCGTATAAATATGCAGCAGGAAAATTATAGTCAAACATAATGAAAACAATTAATATATCATATCAAAATTCAACTACAGACTATGCCAACACCCTACAACACATTCTACACTCTCTTACCAATAACGATACAAGGAGTAATGACACGGACGAACATCAACAGATACGTAACCAGATCTACACTTTACTTACCAGATACTAAACATGACAGAGAACTTGAAGACTTAGAAAGCCTAGAAACCATTAGACATCTTGACCCTAACAAAGCCTCGGGAAGGGACAATCTAAATGCACATACTATACAGAAATCAGCAGAATTTTTTCCTGTTTTATTTTCTAAATTATATAAAATAATATTTTCAAAATGCTATATTCCTAAACAATGGAAGAAAGCATTACTCATTCCTATTCCTAAACCAGAAAGTACCACATATAGACAGACCCATTAGCATACTGCCTGTAATGTCAAAAGTTATTGACAAAATCATAAACTCCAGACTAATGCATTTCTTAAATGTTCATAACATAATTAATAAACACCAATATGGCTTTATGCCACAGAGATCAACATTAGATGCTTTGTCAGAAATAAAGAATATTATTCAGGTTGCATTGAGTGGCAAATCTAATGTATTAATGGTTAGCCTAGACATAAAAGGCGCGTTCGACAATGCATGGTGGCCTGCAATATTAAAGAATTTAAAATCGTACAATTGCCCTAAAAATTTGTATAACATCATTTCTAATTTCTTACAGGATCGATATATTACCATACAAAGTAAAAATTATACCTACTCCAAACCTATTACTATTGGTACACCACAAGGCTGTAGTTTGTCGCCTACTCTGTGGAATATTTTAATAAACTCTATTTTTGAATTACCGAGACCTCCTGCAACATACATAATTGCCTATGCAGATGATATAGTTTTATTAGTTGAAAATAAATGTTTTCAATTCCTTGAAACTACAACCAACAGAATACTTAAACACTAACGGACTGGACGGAACAAAACAAACTAGAATTTAATGTTGAGAAGACAAATTATATAATTTTTTCGATAAAAAGACAAATCCCTCATTTAAATATCACACTTAACAATACACAATTGATAAAGACTGACCCTGTTAAATATCTCGGCATTCTAATGGACCGCAAATTAAATTGGAACAGACACATAGACTTTATGTACACTAAAATTTCTAAACTTATTAATACACTAAGCATTGCTACCAGAGCTACCTGGGGCATGAAATCCGACACGTTAAAAACAATATATGAGGGAGCAATCATTCCAAAAATGTTATATGGAATACCAATATGGTATGAAGGTTTAAGAAGGAAAAGAAACTTAAAGAAATTACATAGGCTCCAGAGATTTATAGGTATCAAAATTTCGAAAGCTTATAGAACTATTTCTTTTGAGGCTAGTTTTGTTCTAGCAGCCATAATACCTGCACAATATAAAGCGCATGAACTAGCAAAATTGTATAATATCAAAAAACAACACTTAAACTATAAAGACATATTAAACAATAACATAGACAAAAACATTGACTGTTCACACTGGTTACATCCTGCACTTTTAGCAAAAATACAGACACACCTTGACGAACCATGGGAGACAACAGTTACAAGTTCAAACCTATTTACGGACGGAAGCAAAACAGAAAACAATACACCGGGTGCAGCATTAATAATAGAGTCTACAAGCGGACAAATCTTGGAATTTAAATATAAACTTGACACGAGATGTTCAAATAATCAGGCAGAAAAGTTTGCAGTTCTTAAAGCAATAGAATACATTAAACATTCACCTTATAACGTACACAAAAATATTACTGTACATACAGACAACGCAAACCTTATCCATTCTATTCGAAACCCTTACATACATGACACACTTACAGAACAAATTAGACAAAATATACTGGACTTGATTGACAGAAATATAAGAATACACATAGAATGGGTTAAAGCACATTCCGGAAATAAAGGGAATGAATTAGCCGATATAAGAGCCAAAGAAGCAGCACAAGATCCATCGCTGGAACCCGAATTCACCCTTGTACCTCTGTCGTACATTAAAAAGGATCTATGTACAATGATAGTAGAAAAATGGGACAAAGACTGTACTGACTCAAATAAATCCTACAGTCTACACAAATATATCCCTCACATTACAAACACCAACTACAACTCCATCAAAAGCTCACACCATAAATTCACACAATTCCTTACAGAACATGGACCGACTGGACAATATCTGACAAGATTTAAGATACAGGATGACGATAAGTGTAAATGTGACGGACGGACTACACTAACTTTTACCCACATCTTATATTCATGTACACTATTCGACAAAAACCGATTACAATTAATAAAAGCTATTACATTAAAAGGTGGCAATTGGCCAGAACAACCAAATATTCTATTTGATAAATATAATAAAGAATTTTCAAAATTTACCAAAAGTATAGACATGGATGTAGAAAAATAAAATTAGAATTTATGTTTTGATTTGAACAATAATGAATGTATCTCAATATATCTGCTCTTGCATATCCTTCCGGCTCAAGAGAAACCGCAGCATCGGTTGAAATAGTATTTTAGTTTAATCTTCTTTAAGCATAGTTTATTATTGCCACAATTACTCACTTATTAGAGTATCATTGTCATTAAGTTAAACAATTAATTTATTTAAACTCACATTATTTAAATTTGTTTTGTAAACCATCTTATCGAAGTTTATATCTCCATATAAAATATGTACCAAAACACATAATCACTACATATAATATGCCAAATAAGGCATTGGCACATGTGTTGAAAATAAATGCACTCTTCATAGGAATACTATGAAGAGAAAAAAAAAAAAGTGCAAATATATTCTCGGGGTGAAATTCTTACGTCATCATATAGAAATGCAATAACACACTTAGCAGCAGAAAAAAAACCGGTCACTCTGATTATTGTCTGTTCTGTCCGGAAATTCTAATACATCTATGTGTTTTTTTTAATTTATTCTAAGAATTAGATGTATTAGGTTTTTTAAACAAAGTATTATTATTAAACAAATAACACAGGTCTACAACCAAAAATTTGATTTGATGATTTTGGCTAATCTCTGTTTCTCGGTGTGCTGAGGCCGAGAATGAAGTCCGTTTTTCTCTATCACGTACAGATTTTTTTCAAATCCATAGAACATAATATACCTGCTATACACATAAATTTGGTAAGAAGTAGGTTTTTTTTTCCAAACGATTTCTCTTTTTATAAACAGACATCTTTCACTAGGTGGTGTAGGCAATGACTCCCTCAGTAGATGTTGTAGGCCTGACGGTGTCAAGGCACGACCTGTTCAGACAGGAACGTACTTGTTTGGTCTCAGATGTCACCGTCTGAAGCTAAACGAGATTGAACCTGTTGTATCAGGAACTTGGAGCTAAATTTCTGTTCATTCTCTCAGTTCAGTAGTATCAACTGAAGTGAACACATTCACTGAGGTCTCTTAGATGTGTCAAAGTGATTAAGAACGTATTTTAAGGTTTGAAAGTGCATTTAGACAAAATGTCTCATCGTCGTTGTGTTACCAGTCCAGACTACTTCTGTTTTATCTGTGGTGAGTACACAGTTAAGAAATACCAACGAAATATAACAGGTTTGGTCAAAAATGTATATTATGCATATTTTGGCTTGAGAATAGGAGATCAAGATAAAGTGTGGGCTCCTCACAAAGTATGCCATAGCTGCGTAGAAAAACTTCGCTTATGGTACAAAGGAGAGTTAAAATCTTTCGGATTTGCTATCCCAATGATGTAGAGGGAGCAAAAACACCACGTTAATGACTGTTACTTTTGTAATTGTCATGTTCAAGGCTATAATTCCAAAAATCATAAGCTCATTAACTACCCTAATGTGGAATCTGCTAGTCGTCCGGTACCACACGGTCCTGGATTGACAGTTCCTCAGCCCCCTCGTGACTTGGGCAGTATAGATAGGGAAGCTAATAGAGAAGACTGTATGTCGGAGAGCAATGAAGTACACAGTGAGTTCAAAGCAAGCAGTTCAGAAGATGAACCTCAGCTTATTTCTCAACAGGAGTTGAACGACTTAGTGAGAGATCTTGGACTTCCAAAAGATGCAGCTGTTACTTGGCTCCCGTCTTAAAAACAAAAATTTATTACAGCCAGGCACTTCTTTTTCGTGGTATCGACACCGTGAAGCAGTTTTTGTTCCTTACTTTGCTCTGGATGAGAATCTTATTTATTGCAAAGACATTCTTGGTCTGATGGGTCAATTTGGTATAAAATATGACCTGATTCATTGGCGTCTATTCATAGACTCATCAAAGCGAAGTCTAAAGGCTGTTTTGTTGCACAATGGCAATACTTATGCTTCATTTCCAGTTGGCCATTCGGTACATTTAAAAGAAACAGACGAAAATTTGTCATTAGTTATCGAACGAATTCATTATAATGAGCATAATTGGTTGATATGTGGAGACTTGAAAGTACTTACTATGCTCTTAGGTCAGCAATCAGGGTACACCAAGTTCCCTTGTTTTTTATGTTTATGGGATAGCCGAGACAGAAATTCCCATTGGAACAACAAAGACTGGCCATCACGAGGAGCTCTGTCGCCAGGCCAAAAAAATGTAATTAGGAGAAGTTTGGTTCCTTCTGACAAAATCCTGCTACCTCCTCTAAACATAAAGCTAGGGCTGATAAAACAATTCGTAAAGTCTCTCAATAAAGAAGGTGAATGTTTTAAGTACTTATGCTCCAAGTTCCCACGATTAAGTGATGCAAAGCTAAAAGAGGGGATCTTTGTAGGCCCAGATATTCGGAAACTTTTCACAGATCCACATTTCACTCAGACCATGAATGAGAAGGAGAAGGAAGCTTGGAATTCTTTTAAATATGTTGTTGAGAAGTTCCTTGGTAACGTGAAGGATCCCAACTACAGAAGTATCGTGGAACGGAAGTTGAAGACATTTCAATTACAAGGTTGCAAAATGAGTTTGAAGGTTCACTTCTTACATTCGCATGTGGACTATTTTCCGGAAAACTTAGGGGAAGTAAGTGAAGAACAAGGGGGAAGGTTCCATCAGGACATCCAGGAAATGGAACGTAGGTATCAGGGCAAATGGAACGTAAACATGATGGCTGACTATTGTTGGATGCTGCAGCGTGAATCATCTGAAGAGTCCTACAGCCGGAAACGAACACGGAGAAATTTTCAAGAGAAAAAAATACGTTTTCATAAAAGTAATAACTAAATATGCCACTGTTAATTCTGAAGCTGTTATTTCTACACATTTATGTATTTTGTACAGTAAACAACATTGAAATAACTTAAAGATCATGGAAATAAATGAAAACTCTTATTCGCCAATTCTGTTTTCTTTAAATGGTAGTACCTCTGCCCTTACTTGAGATTGAACAATTTCCTTACGTGATAGAGAGGGACTGACCTCATGTTCGGCTTCAGCACGCCAAGGAGCATAGAGATTGACCAAAATCATCAAATCAAATTTCAGAAAGATTATTTTTGTAGACCTGTGTAATTATTATTAATTGTATTATTGTACATACTGCAATACTCACCTCTCAATAAAGCACATTCTGGCAGAGTGTAGACTCAGGACAAAATTGAAAATACCCTACTTCTTGACCGACTTACTAAACGATGGTAGCCAGTACATTGATGAGCTTATGAAATACCTAAAACAGGCAAATTTTTACAACAATATTTAAAAAAGAAAGGATAATCAAAGCACTTTAGTGAAATTGATTTTTCGTTAATTGGCCCAACAAAAAGGTACTCTCTTTTTGTTGGACCAATGAAACAGAACACAATAGATTCACGAACACAACATACTAGTTGACAGTTTAACATGGAAACATAAGAAGAATTTTTACCAGATAATATAAAAGAAGAATTTTTACCAGAGAAGATTTTATGGAAAAATATTTCGTTTTATCATCTAACTAAACTAAACTAAATAAATAATAAAAAAAACTAAAATAAATAATAATAATAATTATTAAAACATGTAAAAATGTTAAAAAATAATGCAAATATGAATTTATTTTATAGCTCTTAATTATTGATTTTACCCACGTTTTCGGCACAGGATGGCTTCTTAAAATGGACCCTATTGGGCATTAAAGACCCATGGCTATCCCAGCCTCAAGACCAATGGCTATCCTGAGCCTTATCTCTTCTGTCCTATTAATACTGGCGAATTATTTAAGAGAACTTCAAAAAAACGGAAGCATCACTCACAATCGGCAAACGAACAAAAAAAAAATTTTTTTTGCTGCCATCGTTGTATACTATAATTGTATAATTTCGTCAAAATAGACGAATGCTGTGGAGGGTAGCGTGAACAGACAAGACTCGATCTGACCCCTAAGCTTCTTTGCCTGCCTAGTATCCCACGTCAGCCCGGGAACATGGATCTTGTGGAATCAGACCTCTGGGATTTACCCTTCCAATCCCCAGAGAGATACCTCACATCCCTTTACCTGCTCAGGTGTATCACTCCCTTCTATAAACCATTCTTTTTATACAGCTTTTAAGCCTATCCAGGGGAAGCTTCGCCATTTTTTCTCTTCACTTTTTCTGATTTATGAGTTATTCATTCTTTATTTAAAAAAAAAAAATATTGTTGGGCAATATGTCACCTAAAAAGAACAATAACGATCATGGATAGTGGCAGAATTTGAAGTGATAAGGGTGGTCCACCCCAACATTTTTTTTTATACATTTTAATTAGACAATTTTTTTTCTTTTTACTTTTTTATGATTTGGAATTAAAAAAAAACATAGGACACTAAATTTTCACTATTCTATCACCAATCCCCATTTTTAATAGATATTAGTACTTTAATAATTTTCAACCCTTCAAGGTCTATAAATGATCAATTATCACTCGCTCATTTATTCCTACCAATCGTCTACCGGTGTCACTTCTCATCCAGTAAACAAACATTCCCTACAGGCGTTGAATAGGACATTGAACGACATAAAAAACAACGACAAACTATTTGGCGGTACTCTGTTACTCCTTTCAGGTGGTTTCAGACAAACACTTCACGTCATTACACGTTCCACGTACGCTGATGAGATCAATGCTTGCTTAAAATCATCGCCACTATGGCGTAATGTTGAAAAATTACAGCTAAAATTAAATATGCGCGTTCAAATGCTTCAAGATCCATCCGCTGAAATAATCTCATCACAGCTGTTAGATATTGGCGATGGAAAAGTTGGTGTAAACAAACATACTGGATGCATGAAACTACCGACCGATTTCTGCACAATCGTTAATTCATGAAATAATCTCATTGACCATATATTTCCAGAAGTACACACACATGATACATGAATCATAAGTGGCTGTCAGGAAGAGCAATTTTGGCAGCAAAAAATGTGGAATTCAACAATTTGAATATTCAAGATACAAGAGTTCTTGCCACCAACGAGTTTGCGATACCAACGAAGTTGTAAATTATCCAACAAAGTTTTTGAACTCATTGGATTTTCCAGGGATGCCACCGCACCATTTACTACTGAAGGTTGGATCTCCGGGTATTTTACTTCCACATTTGAACCCACCACGGCTGTGCAATGGTACTCGATTAGTGATTACAAAAATTAATGAAAAACGTTGTGGAAGCAGGAATTTTGAATGGTAAGTTCCAAGGCGAAAATGTATAGCTACCAAGAATCCCTATAATTCCCACAGACGTGCCAATTGCATTTAAACGTGTACAATTTCCAAGTAGATTGGCATTCACAATCAATAATCAACAAGTCGCCAAGCCAAACGATGTCCGTTTGTGGCTTAGATTTGGGCACACTGTGTTTTTCACACAGGGAATTATACGTGCCATGTTCTCGCAACGGTAAGCCACCCAGTTTGTTTGTGTTGCCCAAAGATGGAGTAACCAAAAATATCGTGCACTCCATTGCACTAAGAAATTGATTTGTTTTTTTCCGTCCATTCTCATAATTCGTGATGGACATATAATTTTGAATATATTAATCAAGATAATAAAGTAAAATGAGACATAAAAATGTATGTTTGGTGTTTTGTTATTTTTATAGGCCACCGTTCACAGCACTCTATTCTTCTTTGAGTCATAGACCACATCCCCACACAGTTACAATAAGTTAGATAATTTTTATTTGACTACCAAAATGAGCACTAGAAATAATTTAAAGGCAAAACAACGTTTGTCGAACCAGCTAGTGTATATATATATATATATATATATATATATATATATATATACATATATATTACACTATATACATTTATACGGGGGTCTATATCGATCGTACCTAGTAGGATCGATATTTACTTGAAGAACTCCGCCATGAGTGAAACCTCAACAGTACCTCAATAGCTACTAAAATGATAAATAAAATGTTGTATATGTATATATATATATGTATATATATAAACATATATATGTATATATATACATATTTATATATATACATATATATATATATATATATATATATATATATATATATATATATATATACATGTGCTCATGCTCTATAATGTTCGCTACTCTTCGATTTGCAACCATTCCGGTAGAATTGAGTTGGAAGACTATTATCTTTCTTTTCCCTGAGTATTGTTTTATTTCGCTCCCGTAGTGGTTCTCTGTAACTGATATTTGCGGTTTAGAGCTGCACCTCCCCGATGCAGTACCACTCTCTTGTCTGCTCTTTCTTCCACGGAGATTACGCACGCTTCCCGGAGCTGAGAAGGCCAGGTGCATTTGGAACAATTCGGTTTCCTTGTGTGGATATTGAACCAGCAAACAATTTAGAACTGTTGCTTTTTTTGTGTGTGTGTCTGAAGCGAAAATGAATGAATGGTGTGCAGAAAGCGACCATTTCAAAATATACCTATATAGAGTCGTGTACGATACCAATGCGTTGAATAATTTATGTCATTCTAACGTATATTTATAAGAAACACGATGAATTCACGCAGAACTGTCAGCTTAAGAGCAGCGCATATTCCCATGCAATACCAATTCCAATATGTATGTGTGTATATTTATTTGGTAAATTTATGTGTTTGTTATGCCCAACATAAATAAAATAATTTTATCGAAATTATAATATAAGCATATATTTATAAAGAAATATAAAATTACATTACTAATCAAGCAGTAAAAGACTGACCAAAATACAATAAAGATGTTTAGTGTTATACTTCGCTGGGAATCAGATTTTTGGATCTGGACGGCTTCTAACTCCACATTGGATCGCTCAATTTGTGGCAAGGAGCATATAGAGAGGCCAAGATCCAGGCAAAATTCATACCCTTGACTACCACCAAGGATGAAAACGAATATCCTGTCGAAGATGAAGGGTAATCCATCGAAAAGACTCAGGAAGAAGTAGGATAGAAGAACCCACCGCTGGAGATTTTATCCAGAAATACAAACTAAGACAAACATTATTAAGACCCCGCGCAATGTAAGCGTTTAACGAAAAAATAATTCAAAATGCAAAATCTTCTAACGTATGTAAAAGTTACTGAGACTTACCCCTAAATCATACACTGTTATGAGACTTTCATTAGCTTCAACTAAAATTGTTAACAAGTCCCACTCGCAAGAACAGCGTCATCTTAGCGCGTTTCCGCTCTTGTATCTAGTTACATTGTGAAAGCCCGGAAAAATGTAGTTAATATTTTGTGAAAAAGAACTTATAGAAATTAAAAGAAGGAAAAGAAATGGCCCTAGAACGAATAAATTTGATCATTGAGGCCATTCAAAAAGGATCTTGTCCAACAATTAAGCTTAATGATTTAGTAGTATGCCTGTTTTTTAACTGCTAGAGTGTAAAAAGAAGTATCTAGGAAGCTTCTGAAAGGTGATAGAACATCAAAAGGTGTATATTATTTTTTAGATAAGTAGAAATACGTTTTTTACTTGTACTGAAAATTATGATATGTGACAAAATCCTTTTTGTTCGCCACCTCGGTATATTATACCTCCTAAAGAAGCACTTGTAACTTGTGATTATTTTTATTATTTATGAGTTTATGCTACCTAGATGGTTCTTGTAATTATACAAATTAATTAAGGGTTCTTTTGAAACAACGAATTATTTTTTCGAACAACGAGGAACTCTACGATCAAGCCCCCGATGAAAGCCTATACTTTTAATTCTGGCTAAAACATTGGCTCATGAACTTAAAAAACAGCATAATCCGATTGCTGCATCGCGTCGTTCCTAATGGCAATGTCTGCAAGCTCAACATATCTAAATATTTACGTACTTATGAATAATGTAATCTGTGTTGCGGTCTGTCTGTGTTGTGGTTGTTCACTAACCATTGCCAATTAACAATTTACTGAAACAACCAGTAGGCGACGGAATTTTGACCTTCCCTAATAACATGACCTACCGTTACCTGGATGAACGACTCGGTGATCCTGCATGACATACTTCGTTCAAAAAAAGTTTTTTGGCTTCATTTGCAAAAGGAAATAAACTCCTTTAAATGTAGTTAACTCTTATTTATTATAATATTGTAATTCTAATAATAAGTAGGGTAAGTGACCCAATAGTTGACACTTTAAGGAAGGGTTATTTTACTTAAAATAATTCTTCGCTTAGCTTTTGAAAATAATAAACTTTGAATATATCAAATTATTCGTCAGCTCAATCTCTATGAAATTCACATAAACCAATTTTAGATACATTAAGTATTTCAAGTAAAGTAAATCATTAAATGCTGCCTTACTCTGGTCCTAATGTTGACACGTCTGCAGTAGGTCGGTGCCTAAGTTTGACTTTTCTGTTCCTAAGGATGACATTGAGGGAAAATGAAAATAATACAACTTCATTCTTTAAACAAACAACCAAATTGGATTGAAATCGTGCTGTTTTTCCTTCAACTTGAACTATACAATAATCACCTACTCTAATAACGTTAACTTTGTTTATAACTTGCTTATTACAGCCATTTTCATCTTTCATCCCTTGGTCATTTTTGAACAATCGCTCTTCTTCTTTAACTTTTTGTGTAACTCATTGATGATAGTTTACTTACACCTGTTGATTCTACACAGTTCATGCTAGTGATGTCCTTCCTTCTTCAGGCTGAATGGAGGAGTCACCATCTTCCTCAGTCATGGAGTTTCTCACCTTATTTTTCCGACGAGAAGAATTTAAAAGTTATTTCTTGTAAGGGATTTTTCTTCTTTTTTGTTCAATCTAGCCTTCACTCTTTTTTCTTGGCGATTTCAGCTGTGTTTTTTTTTTTTTTTTTTTATGCAGGACTTGCTCCATTCATGAAATTTTAGCTTCCAACCTTCTTTAAACGTTCGGAAACCTTGTACATCCATAGGTTGGTTATTCTGAGAAGCATTTGGAGGTACCGCCTGTTATAACCATTGTACCACAAATTGATTAAGAAGTTGTGTGACATTTCAAATTGCAGAAAACTAATAAAAAGTTGCCTGTCAACATTAGGAACAGAATGTCGAAATTAGGAAAACATGTTGTCAACTTAAGGTTCCAGTCATAAGAAATTAATAAAATCAGGATACATGAATTTCTAATGAAAATCTCAACTAAATGTTTTAGTATTCATCACTTACAACCGTTTTCCTAAAGTTGACATTAGTGTCAAGAAAAGGATCCCTGGTTGTTTATTGGGTTCCCAATGTTGACACTACCATAATCTCAAGATTTTTTTATTTAACTTGAGTCAAACCTTTTACAGTCCATAATTTAAGTATCACAGAGTTCATAGAAATCACAAAAATGCAATTTAATGCACGCATTACAAAAAAAAATGCTGAAGAAATATTCTTAATCTCTTATCAAATTCACTAAGTGAAGAGAGCAGCAGGAGTTGACTCGAGGATTTTTCATACTAAAATGGCTGCAGATGTTATTAACGGAGTTGCATAGTTGATCGGATCAGTCAACATTATTCTTCAACACCTGTTCTTTCATTTGGATGCAAACTTATTGAATTCTCTTGAATCTAATTGTTATTTTTCAAATTTAAATTTGAAGTGTCAACTTAAGGAGCAGTGTCAACGATCGGGTCATTTACCCTAATAGCTAGCCGTAAAAATTTCCCGGAAATGAAATAATTGAGTCGATAATTATTCATTTTGGCTTCATTATAATTGTGTGTTATTTGTGGGAATACTATATTTTATTGTAGGCATTTGTGGTCTGTAGGTACGTCAATGTGATAACAATTTGATGGTTATATTTTACAAATAACCTAAACTTCAACTGTATGAAAAAACCTTTTATCAATAGGTGGTATTACTTTCTTATTTCTTTTCAATGACTTGGGTAAAGTAGTCCACCATTTGTTTATATTGTATACTTTATTTGATTTGGCCCTACATGTTTCGTTCCTTGTGTCGCATATTTCAGGTGCTTTGCTATACTAAAGAATTCTCTTTTGTAAATCTCCAAATTCATATTATGTATTTACAAAACATTTGAACAAATTATTTTAAATCCTAGTCTTACCTTATTAGGACGAATTTATATATATATATATATATATATATATATATATATATATATACATATTTGTTTGTTTGTCGCTCTGTAGCTGGCTAAAAAAATGGATCAATTTTAATTTAATTGGGTACAAAAATACTTTGTAGGATTTGAAAGGTCAAGTTTGTTAACCAGCAGAATGCATCCATCTGAACATAGTTTTTTGGGCGGAACTTTGGCGAAAAAGTCGTAACGCTTATGTTTCTGTAAAACGAGTGGTATACTGTTCGAAACCTCTATTAACTGGACCATGGGAACGCTCTTGTCTATTTCATCCATTATACATCTATGAGAGAAGCGTATTTGGCAACCAAGAAGCTACGCCTGCGCACGATTTATTAGTTTTGAGTATTGTCCACATACTGATATTTTGATTTTGCTTGTCTGCGAGTTGTTATAATTCTTTTTGGTCAGGAAGCCAAAATATCGTAAAACTATTTGACTGGCATGTATTTTGTATGTAGATTAACGAACGATAACATATTTTTTAAGTGTTAAAATGAAACACTGAACCATGTGTGTAGAAACCGGACGAAAAGTAACCTGATCACTTATTGAATAGGATTCGCGACTTAATCAAGTGACTAGGTTCATGGTTCATGGCAAACATCGCGGCACTGCGCCTGTTCAAGAAAATGCAGTTTAAGTTATTCTTTCATCATATATTCAATAAACAAAGCCTTTCTCTCTCTCTCTCTCTCTCTGTCTCTCCCCCCACGAAAAGTCTAGCGACACGGAATATCGGGTGAAGCCTGGAAACGGATGCAGTTCAGGTATATCCGCTCGCCTTCCGGATGTCCGCCGGTCTCTAGGCTCTTCGTCGACAATGGACGTCAATTATTTTAGGTAGATTCAGGGACATTTCCCTCCACAACTTCCGCCAACAGAACGTGTTTATTTACCTCTAGTTCAAAAAAAAAAAAAATCAGATTACCTTTGCAGTTTTCAAAACTTAATTTTTTCTTTGTTGCAACAAAACGAAATAAGTATATTATTTCCTTCTATATTAAGTTCTATATAAGTAACAAGTAGGGATGGGCGATAGTCGATAGTTCAGCACTATCGATAGGCCGATACTATCGGTTAAACTATATCGTTACTGTCGATAGTTATTCGATAGTGGCTTTCCCTATTCCTTACATACCTGTGCTATAAAGAATTTAATCTTATTGAATTGAATTATCTATTACTGGCAGGAGTAGGTATATTTATAAGATAACACAAAGGTTTAAAACGAAAAACGAATTTATTTAAGTTTATAAAAAGAATATAATATCAAATGGCACAAAAAAGTGCTATTATTTCAAACTATTTTAGTTGTGCTTCTTGAGCCGCATATTACTAGAAATTAAAACCAACATTTCCGCTTTTCTTTGGCCCAGTCTGTTCCGCTGCTCAGAAATGATTTTTCCAGCGGCTGAAAATACTGAAAATCTGAGGCTACAGACGAGCCTGGAACACAAAGGTATTTTCTGTCTACATTATGTAGTTGTATTCACCAGACTGTTCTTTTTCAGTATTTAATTCACCAGACGTGTCAGTATTTATTACCAAAGCCCTCCAGATGATGATAACTTCAATTCTAAAAAAAAGTAAAAAATCTATCAATAGTTACTATGGACTATCGCTCATCCCTAGTAACAAGTATAGTCCGTACCTGCATGCGTGCGTAGACGTGGGTGCTTGTCATTGTATGTTTTTGAATACACGAATATGAATGTGCTTATGTACCGTAAACTGGGGTAACATTAGTACAGTGTGGTTAAATTGGTACAAACCTGAATTCCTAGAATATATTCATTTAGCTGATACCAAACGGCCGAACTTAGCCCCAAACAGTGCAACCAGAAAAATGTATAGATATATATTTGTCTGTTCGCTCTCAGACAAATGTATAAGCATATATAAGAAGTATAGGTTTGTACCAATTTTACCACACTGTACTAATGTGACCCCTTTTTACGATGATTATAAAAGGACATCCTCCTTCAAATCTCACAACCGCGTAAGTCGATTTTTAGCGAAATTCAGTTATTGGTATCTTCAGAATCTTTATTATTTCCCGGACATGATAGTAATAGATTTAAAAAAATCAACAGAGCCGGCTAAAATTGACTATTACCGGGTAAAAGAAACTGATTTCAAACGATCGAGCACAACTGCTTATCTCCCTCATCTATTTTAAGTCGGAAATGCTTATAAATTGGAAGTTAGAGATCATTATAGTTTTATTTTAAATCAGGTTTAATGCTCTCCTGAAAAGTGGGGAAAATTGACTTGCGCGGTTTTGAAATTTGAGCGAGGATATGTTTTTCTTAAAGAAGTATATTTTATATTTTTTATCTCCATTTTATAATTCCTCTTCAAAATAACTTGATCAAAATGTTTTATCCAAGTATTCACTCTCCTTCGCGTGTGTATATATACATATTTGTATTCCAGTAAAATATCAAGAGTTACTATTCTCAACATTTTAAAACAACCATATCTAAGCATTACTAGGAAACACACAACAAAGATGGCGCAGTATATTTCTTTTAAGGAATTGAACCTCTGTGATGAGAAACAGTACCTAAATTAAAATAAAAATAATATTGATGCCAATAAATTTGCATCGTTTCCATTATAATTAACGAGACTTATCAAGAAGTTAATAAATTCGAAAGTCATGCATTTCAATCACTCCCTTTCCATAATTCCTTTAATGTCATTATGCTAACTTTTAAAGCATCTTATAATTGCCTCTTTCTCCGCTGCTATTCCATACTGTCTTTACTTCAAAAATATAATGGAATATTAGATCTTCTTGAAATTATTTTCAAGATTTATCTAACATTTCTGCTATTTTTAATGTGATTCAATAGAGTGGGGTTTTCTGGCAATTCAGCTACTCAATAGCTGTATAAAAATAACAAAATATTTCAGCCTCAAAAACTCAAAGTCCGTCACGCAGGAGCTGCATAACTAAGCACTTTCCTCAGAATTTTTTTAGTGTAGACTACATTACTGAATAATTTGCTGTAAATAACCTATATAAATAAAATAAAAACGTGAATAGTTCTGCTCATTTACATTTCTTATGAGGCCTGTTCAATTATTAATTTTGTAAATAATTTGCTTCCAGAGTTATGTTAATACATGATACTGTACTACTTAATAAATACACAAAAACTTCACATTCCGTCTATTGATCTGACGCAGGAACAGGATGCAGTCCCCATAGTGGGAGATAGCGTTCCTTGTAGCGCCTTTGCGAACCTACGTCTGGCTGGCTAATTGTAATGAAACAGACTTTAAACCCTCCTTTCCAATAGACCGAGTTACTTCATTTTTACAACACTTCTTTCTCATGAGATACCCACGACGCATACCGCATTTCGTTACAATACAGCAGAAATTACGACCGTTATGAGTATATTAGTACTTTAGGTCCGGAGTAAACCCCCCCCCCTCCAAATAACCCGATTTAGTTTATTTTTACAACCCATTTTTCTCTGTTGATTACCACCACGAATACCAAGTTTCGTTGAAATGTAACAAAAATTACGGCTGGCAGTGGCAAATTGGTATTGTGGGTCTGGAGTAAACCCCCCTTCTAATGAACCGATTTAGTTTATTTTTACAACGGAATTCTCTCTTTAGATCAAAATAACGAATACCGAGTTTCGTTGAAATATAACAAAAACTACGGCTGGTATGGTCAAATTAGTGTTTTGGGTCCGGGGTAACCCCCCCCCCCCCCTCCCGGTGGACCGGTTTTGGTGGTTAACGAACTCGTTCAATCGTTTGCTATTTGAACGCTATATACCACGTTTCATGAGGAAAAAACAAACACTCTGGCCGCTATCGTGTTAACAGACACATATATATATATATATATGCATATATATGTATATATATATATATATAGATATATATAAATTTTAACGGGGGTCATTTTCGGTGTCTACTAGGTAGGATCGATGCAGATTCGAAGAAATTTTTCAAAAATTCCGTCATGAGTCCAACCTCAATAGCTACTTTCCTTCGGAGGAAAGTGCTAAAAATGAACAATATATTCAGTTCTTCTTTGAGTTTTTATCGAATAATGTTCCTTGCACTATCTGTTAATCAACCTCCCACTAATAATGTTAGTCAACCTCCTATTGTCAGGGCCATGTCATGGCTTGCCCGCTTTGTCTGTAAATAATTTTATGTTAGTTCCTCATGAGGCATTAAAAGTGCGAAACTACTAGAGCTAAGAATAAATAATCATGTGTATTTTTTTACGTATTTTATTTGTTGACTTTCCGCCTGATATATAATAAGTGATATATAAAAAATAATATATATCCGCCTGATATATAATTTACTGGTACGCAAAGGTAATTTATTCTGTAATGTTGGATGCTGGTATGTTGACTTATGGTTCTTGACATACATCGATGGTCACAGGGATTATGTTGGTCTGACAGAAAATGGACAAAATTAATATAATGATTTAAATATAGTAAATATAGTTTTTTTGTTCCATTGTTTCCACGAGTGAAAATACGTTAATTTTTGGAATATATCGTTGTATTTAGATATTAAATATGCTACCTATTTACTGGTACGCAAAGGAAATTTATTCTGTAATGTTGGATGGTGGTATGTTGACTTATGGTTCTTGACATACATCGATGGTCACAGGGATTATGTTGGTCTGACAGAAAAGGAACAAAATGAATTAAGTGCACTCTAATCATCTTAGACAGCTTAAACTCACAGCCTTGATCGTTCGCGACTTATAAGATATGGGTTTCTTGGCATCTCATAAAAGTGCGTGTTTTGTCTGTTATTTCTATGTTAAATAGCTGCTCCGAAAATTTGAGATTTTGAACTTAACAATTTATTCCTTAGATATGGACATTTCTCACAAATATAATTAATGTTAAGTACAATCTCTACTCCTAGGGTCGTGGGTTGGAATCCAATAGGAGTGGACGCTTTTATTTATTTATTTTTTTTTTAAAAAAGAAAGAAAAAGTGTCACCTCTATTGGGCTATAAAGCAAAGGTTCTAGATTCATAACTCTATGTTATTAATCGTTACCTATAAAGTGAGAATAAAAATAAAAGAAAATACAACAAAAATTGAAAATTAACCTTACAAGTATTTTGGCTTGACTGCATTTGAAAAACAGTTTACAGATATTTAACAAAATACACAACGGAACAATGCAAAGCTGCTCAACTGCTGTATTTTTTCAGCACTCAAACCTGTAAATCTAGTTTTGTCCGTAGAGTCGAAGAGCAGCCAGAATAATCATATATTTTCTGCTGTAAATTTGTATGCCTATTATAAAAAAAGTCCGACTCGCAGGAACTGCGTCATCTTAGCGCGGTTCCAGTTCATTTTTTTTTTTTTTTTTTTTTTTTTTTTTTACGGCGCATCTACATCTAGGTCATTAGCGCCGACATCCAGGGTGTAGCGAGGAATTTTACCAGCGAGCCGTGGGATGATAAAATTCCTGCCGGAGGTTGGGAATCGAACCCACCATCTCCCGCTTATGAAACCAAGGCGCTAGCCATTAGACCACGGGAGACGCCGGTTCCTGTTCATATACCTATTCTCATTTGAAAAGCATAGAATAGAAACAGATAATATTTTCCTTGGCCTTTGTTCAAAGAGTTTTATGGCTATACCTGGGGTCGGGTCCGCAAGACCCTAGAAACCTCTTCTACCGATCCTTCATTTTATACGTTTCAATGAATTGGAAAATATCAAAAATTTTCACATATTCCTGTGTATTTTTACTATAGTAATAATTCTACAGATAAAGTCAATTAAAAAATAAAATCAAAAAAACCAACAGCATAAAGGCAATTGAAAATATTCAATCTTTCTCTTGGCAAGCTATATTTCTAACAATGAATTGTTTTTCTTATTTTGCCTAATCTGTTTTATTGTAAGATACATTATCCAACTATAAGCAATTAAAAAATAACAAGGAATAAAAACAGACAAAAAGAACAGTTCGAATAAGCAAAATCAATTACTTTAATGTTTTAAGCACTTATTTCTCCGATTGACATCGCCTAATCAAAACTTTCATCAGAAACTTTTTTGTAGAACATTTAGTAATCTTTCTAATGGTATTCTTTCGTTTACCAAGATTCTCAACGTTTTTCGAGATATTAAGGAAAATATACAAAGATACCAAAACTTTTTATGTCTGTTAATAAAATATTTTATTCTAACCCTTCCTTAACTCCAAACGTAACCAAAATTCAACATATTAGTTTTAATGATAGTAAAACATGCAGAAAATGTTTCAACTGAATCCTATGATTCTAAGTACCCAAACCAAAAACGGTATTCAAAAACTATTTTTCCAATTTTCTCAAAAACGGTTAAAGCTATCGCCTTGAAAATGGTTTCATTCGTTTTCCTAGCCAAAGAAGCCTATGAAACAAGTACTTACAAGCTTATGAACTCAAAAACGTAAGCGTTACGATTTTTTTGCGCGAATTTCGCCCCAAACGCCATCTTCCAGTGGGCGGATTTTGCTGGTTAACGAACTTGACCTTTCAAATCGGGCAACAGGATTTTCATCAAAATCGGACCATTAGGGAGGCCAGAAATCCGCGAACAGACAAATATATATATATATGTATATATATATATATATATATATATATATATATATATATATATATATACAAATTTTAACCACCGTTATTTTCGGTCTCTAGGGGTTCTGAAACGCGAAATTTTCTAGTTGGCACTTCCGGATTGTTTCATTGTATCAACCTTATAAGCTAAAATATGTTAGTACGTTTTGGTTATATTAAGAAAACAGTTCAATAATAATTTTGGGAATGGTGGAATATTTAAAAGAGCACAATTAAAAATTTGGTACATTATAAATACATTCTCTCCTTTAAGCTCCTTCGCTGGGGCATCGTCTTGATCTTGTCTCGGCTTCGTTCTCCAGCGGTGCTCGTTGTCCGGCCGTTATATTTCGCCCAAATCCTATTGGGCTTCATCAGACGTGTTCCTTACTCTTCGGGGTGTGCAGCTGAGGTAGAAGTAGTGTATCCAATAGTGTTACAAGGAACGCCTTGCTCCTTGACTGAAAGTTACTACAGTAAGTTATTATTTATTATAAAAAATATGTGTAAAAGGTAAATAAATTTATGTGGAGTATTGTATCACTAGAACTTTCTTTCCTTTAAAACTGAGGACTGTGGTGTCATATTATACTTCTAATTTATTGATTAATTATAATTAATCAATAAATTGAATATTTATTCAATTGAATTTCAAATGACAAAAATAAATTAATATTATTCTTCCAATTATTTAACATTCCTTTTTTAAAAATATTATTCAAGGTCTAAAAATTACCGCTTATTAAAGGACCAGTAACCTGTACTGATTAAGTCTACTACTGATATAAAGGTTTTATGTAAATTCAACTCTGGAATCTTATTCACTGGATTTCTTTTCGTTATTACAAGATGCAAAATGAAGTGTAACTTCTATTTCTTTGATTAGTTAGTGTGTATTTATGGTGACTTTTATGAACGAAAATTAGAAATCATAAGATAATTTCAGGCGCAGAAAAAAACACCGAGAATAATTTGAGCAAAAATCAGTTTGCCATTAGGAAACCTGGTAGAATGCCATAAATTAGTAAAATAATTGTAAGAAGGCGACATCTTCTATAAATATTTCCGGATGAACAGAGATACATTCTATACCAATTTATTTAAAATTGAAAAAAAATATCCCCTATCAGAACCAAAAATGTAGATGACAGCTTTGCAAAAAAACTAACTAACTCAAGGCCTAATCCAATATGAAGAAAACCTGTTTAATAACTTTATACTATTTCCCTAAAGTATAAGATGAAGTACGTCTGTTAACGAAATGTCGCTATGTTTGTTCTTCGCCACCCACGCAACTCGCTATACAGGATTCCCATAATAAATCATTGGATGAGTTCGTAATCAGCAAAATTGTTCACAAAGGGTTATTTCAGGCCTAAATTATTATCTACAGCAATCAGAAAGAGTATAATACATATCGTGTAAATTATTATTTTTTTTTTTTTTTTTTTTTTTTTTTGCGCCTTGAAATAAGACAAACCTCGCTACAGACCTCGGGGAGACCCATTATTTATTAATAATTTGCGTTGTTCGTTTAATAAATAGTAGTTTTGCCGTTTAAATCACATGATATTTGCCAATCAGTCATCCGATATTTTGGCATTGCAAATTGTATTAGCCAAGAAAAGACCTTCGTCAGGGAAGATCCGCGCCAATTGCAGATCCTAATGCTGGTGAATTGAATGATGTTGCCGACGGTACAAACCACTTAATTTGACTTGGTTAGTCACGTCTCAATGAACAATCACTTCAGGATCGTCCAATTCTCGTCTACTCAGTTTTTATTTTCAATTGAAGAACCCATTACTTTGGTTGCCATGAAACTATATCAAAAATTATTCTTTTATAAAATGAAAAAAAAAAAACCCTTACTGGCAGATACTTCGCCATCATCGTTTTCGTATTATGATTATATCTCGTGTGATTTGGAAAAGTTAGAATAGCAACTCTTTATGTACCTTCAGTGCTGGGGAAAAAAAACACTTCTGGAATTTGAAACACTTTTAGGGTTGAAGGAGCTTTAGTATCATATTCAATAATTACAGAACGTGCGCAAATTTTCACGTTTCACGTACCTGTGACAACTCTTCAGGGGAACTTAAAATAGAAATCACAGTCCCAACCTTAGAGAACCTTCCCCTTGCAGGGCCATGTCTAGACCTAAGGAAGTGCTCCTGAAGAGGCGTTAAAGGGATGTGAAACATGTAGAGCGAAATAAAGTGCAAAAATAAATAGATTTGACCTTCTGCCACATAAAATACATTGTAAAATATAGGGTCGCCATCTTATAATAATACAAATTTATAGTTTTTCACCCTAGCCTGCATTCGTGTAAACATTTCCTGATAATCTAGAGACTAAAAGATATGTAATTAATAATAATAGATTTGTAATTAAAATGCAAACAACTTGTTCAGAAGAGAAACTTAATTTACATAAAAACTCACTAGTATGTTAAGGTTTAATGGAAACGCCACGGTTTATGATGATTTTCAGGATACTCGATGACTCTCTTCATTTCATATCTAACTGTCTACGCATTATTGTACGGTAAATTGGGCAAAACACGGGAAGTGCATAGATGAAATTTTAACCAACCATTTTTAAAATTCCTTAAAAAATAATTTATTTAAGCATATCAATTTGGAAGGAATGACTTGTATATTGTTTCCTTTTAGCTCAATTCATTCTATTTGTCAATGTTTCATTAATAGTATGCTTTGGCAAAACCACTGCGCTTGTATTAAATTGAATTAAATTGTATTAAATATGTACATATTATTTTACTTATATAGGATCTCAGGAATCAGTTAATTCCTAAAAAGAATACAAAACCTAGGAAGGTCAGAATTTGAACCTTCTTGATCAAATCAGTGCCTCAAAGGTTTAAAAATTTAAAAGATAAGTTTCCAGCACAGTGTTCTCTTATTTTTCACCGGACGAAAATCATTATCGTTGCAAATTTGGAACTGTGGATCTTGAGAGATTTCTTCTGTAAAAACATCTTAAAATATCTATTTCTTTTTTTAAATGCAGCAAGTAAATCTACGATGACCTTTTTTGTGGCGAATGAGTAACAATGGGATCGTCTGTGGATATATCGATGGTCACAGGGAATAACTTGGTAAGTTCAAAATCTGAACTATTCAGGACGGCCCGTTAAGAGAGAGTTAAAAGAGGAACACGCCCAAAAAAGTCTCATTTTTATAAGTCTGAAACGATGAAGGCTGTGAGTTAGTGACTACTTTACACTACGCATGAGTTTAAGGAGATGATTATCACAGGTGTTGGGAGCTGGTTGGTGAAGGTTCAACATCATGTAGGTAAATGATTAGGCCGACCTTCACTAGTTAGAAAAGTTTTATTTCACAAAGCGCTTTCGAGATTCAATCTCATCATCAGTGCCTGTTGACAACAACATAACAAATAAAAAACCAAATCTACAAACTAAAATAAAAAATGTTTTATGAACATTTTGAGAAAATTTAGTCACTAGCATAAAAACAGTAAAAGTTAGAATTCTTAAGAAAATAAAATAAATTAAAAACAAAAACAGATGATTGTAGTGCACTTAACTCTTTATGCCCATTCTCCCACTTACCACCTTATTCCCTGTCACCATCGATATATCGTCGATACAACGCAATCTACTGATTCCTGTTGGACTGATGTACTTTGTGGCAAACTCTCGAAAATTAAGGAAAAATTATTATAAATTACAGAAAATCAGACTAACGAATGTGCATTAAGTCTAATTAAAATAGATCATAGGATAAAATACATATAAAGTCATCTATAAGGTACCAAACCGGGAGCGAGGTTAGCTGAGTGGTAGAGCACTGGATTATAATAAGTTGGAGGACCTGAGTTCAAATCCCGAGCAAGCACTAAAGACTTTTTCTTCTCGTGTCTTCATTCATGGGTTGGATTCGGTCTCCCTGACCGTCCCTAAGCCAACCCAGCCGTTAATTAATATAATAATAATAATTACCTTGCTGCTAATGACTCGGACGAGACGTAGTACTGACCACACTATCTCCCTAGGGTGCCGTATGGCCTTGAATCAGATGCCTCTATAGTATCTGCGCCCTCGTGGCCTGTTACGGGACTGATTGCTGATAAGGTACCAAACCACGTTTCACATTCGATACTTTGCATTTGTATCGACGATATGCCCGTCCTAGAAGAGGTCAGATATAGCGAAATTTGTTCCAACCAAAATACGTAATATTTCCTTAATCCTTTGAATAGTCTAAACGATTATTAGAAGTCTAAACGATCATTAAATTTAAGAATAGTCTTAACGATCATTAAAATTAAGACTACTCTAAACGATCATTAAAATTAAGAATAGTCTAAACGATCATTAAAATTAAGAATAGTCTAAACGATCATTAAAATTAAGAATAATCTAAACGGTCATTAATATTAAGAATAGTCTAAACGGTCATTAATATTAAGAATAGTCTAAACGATCATTAAAATTAAGAATAGTCTAAACGATCATTAAAATTAAGAATAGTCTAAACGATCATTAAAATTCAGAATAGTCTAAACGGTCATTAATATTAAGAATAGTCTAAACGATCATTAAAATTAGGAATAGTCTAAACGATCATTAAAATTAAGAATAGTCTAAACGATCTTTAAAATTATGATTTATTAAATGAATAATAATGATTAATGTAATAAGTGAGGATTTCTCCCATCGGCGAGAGAAGAAATGTGGAAATTTATATTAAGAATGATCATCGTTTTAAGATATATCATGTCCCTAAAGCACCCTTACTTATTCTAATCTCGGATCTGAAAAGTGGACAAAGAGACTAATGACCTTATTAATAAAGCTTAAGTGTCCCTAGGGCCTAAAGAGCCCTTCTAAATTAACTGTAGACACATAGATAAGAAGGAAGATGAGTGAAGTCATGGGAACTCTTATCTCTGTTGACCCTTCTACACTCTCTAGGGCTTCACATGATAGTGGCCTTCACTGATTAGATGCTAGGCCACGTTTACACTTGATGGATCTCTGTTTAAATATCCTACATCAAGTCATTCTAAGGGCAGCCTTCCGTTTACTTTGTCATCCTTCATGTTCTCATGCTACTCTCATAGGAACCATTCGGCATGAGAAAGATTTTAAGTTGGAGTAAAATATCCGTCTGACTTAAGATTAATAATAAAACAAAAATCACTCCCGTAACAGGAAAATTGTGTCAGATACTGAAGAGGAATCTGATTCTCTTCACGGCACACTAGTGTTGACTGATATTTAAGTATGGATGGTTCTAGGGACGGTCCCACCCTGGAAGATGGCACTAGAAGATACAATGTCGAGAATTACAAAAGCACGAGTTTTAATGACAGACCCTCCAGAACATAAGTCGAGTGCTCTTCCACAGAGCTAAACTCGCCCCAGTATTAGATGAATCAATTACCATCAACATCCAAGTTTTAAAAAATATCCTAAGTTATTCGTACTTTAAACATGATGCAAATACATTCTTATATTATTATATGTGTATATGTAGGTGACTATAATCAACATTCAAAAAAAGTTGTGCAAAAAGAAGTCGTATAATACAAAAACATCTTAACGTTAACAATGGTTGGAGAAGTATCACAGAAAAAAAAAATAGAAACTGGCATGTGCACTTTGAGAATCTGGAAATGGAATGTATCCTACAAGAAATATGAGTATTCAATATGGCAAAGAGCCCGAGAAAATCATATCAAATTTTCGAAAATGTCTATTTAGCCTGTTTTCTCTCCTCGCGGAATAAACTACGTTTTCCCATCATCTTCATGGGACAATCCAAGGTATCATGTTTTGAAATCTAATCAGGTGTAAGAAAACGTCCTTGGATGGCCACTTCCAACGTTGCCCGATAGAATGTTGTGCCCCAAACAACGCATTATTATTTGCCACTCCAGTTAAAGGAAAACAAAATGCCATAAATCCAGTGTAACAGTCATACCACCCAAATAACTTTTTAAATACTCCAGTCCACAAAATTTCTTATTTCAATTTCCCGCTAGAATACCATCCAAAAAAATGTTTAATCCTGAAGTCATTCCGAAATACATAACTTCGAAGGCTTTGTTTGTATTGAGAATCACTTATTCCAAGCAGTAGATATAATTATGAGACAGATATTATTTCTGAGCATGTTCTGTTAAGCTTGCTTCATGACTATGATGGATCGTGATCTCTGGAAAAAGGCTATTACACGCTCCTATTATCGTAATTGCATTTTAAGATTGCAGACAAGCCAGCTGATATGTTCTCCAAGAGATCGCTCTTCAAGCAAACACTTCGTCTCTTCAATTCCCTATATTCTCCCTTATATCTCTTTACTTCTGTGATCTAACTGGGTATAATTCCCAGTAGATATTTATTTATTGATAGATAATGCTCCGCATCTAAAGCGAAGAGGATGCTCCTGTAACTATCCAAATAGATAATGCAGCCATGTGATTTTTTTCACACGTTTGACATTTATGAAATCTGAAATATAATTCTACATATTTCGGAAAAGAGTGATACGAGAATTAAAAATATTGTCCGCAGACATTTGGCAGTGCATTTTTTGGCTTTTCCTATCATTTCTTGAATACGATTTCCAAAACCTTATAAACTTCCTACAAAGTAGATTCGTATTTAAATTTCCATTGTACCAACTCAGCCGGTGAAAATGGTTCGGAAATATTGATTTCCTTTCATTTGTTTGATACATAATTATGGCGTGATTTGTTTCCACTCTTATTGTAGAATTATATTCTACTTTGCTTGAGTTAGGATATAATAGCTTTTTTTTAATACATTTTTTTTTTCTCTGTCCTAAGTAATTTCGCTTAACGCAAGCGCCTCTTCAGTAGCTCTATAGGTGCTTAAAAAACAATCTTATTCTTTATACTATAGACTGAGAGTCCTCACGTAATTCCTTTGTGAGGATCTTTACGAACGGAGAGATTTGACTGAGTTTGATGAAACCCTCACGAAAGGCGTTAGCCTGTCTGCAATTTCACGCCTCAGAGGAGAATACCAGCCCACCAATGACATTAGCTGCTTTTATTGGCTCCAAGAAATAATTACATTTAAGCCTCTCATGTGTGCATAGCTCGCACGCGCCCTTTTAGGCTCCCTTTATACATATCCATGGTTCGTTGGTTAGCGTATCTCTCTGTTGGAAACATGAAATTTACCCCTAAGCAATTTGAGATTGTAAGAATGCCCTGTTAGTCAGAAAACTAAAATGGCACAGGAGGGGGTCAGGAATTTCAACACATTCACACTATTGTTCTTTAGGACTCCAAATCTTGTACTTGTCTCGGACCACCAGCACCAAAAAAACAATATCGGAATTCAGAAGAATATTATTGCATTCCAGGGGCGGGTTTTGCGAATTGTTCGAGCTCTCGATTCATCTTTTGGGCTACCTTCTATAGTCGTTCGATGGTCGGAATGCTAGCCACAACCAGCCTTTAGTTACTTGAATCAGGGGAAAATCGGGCGGGCGGAGTATATTACGGTCCCCTCGATCTCCTAGAGTGCCGCATGGTCAAGAATCAGATGCCTCTACAGTATCTGCCAATCTGGGAAGTCAACATTTGAACAAAGCTGATAATTTGCTAAAAGGTTTATGGAGTCTTTCGCTTGCAGAAATACGATTCAAGGCATGGGCGCATATAAGGAAGGGGGGGGGGCTGAGGGGGCTGCTGCCCCCCCCCCCGAAATTTTGATTTGATGGTAAAGAATTGTCGTAAACCCCTTAAAAATAAATTAAATAAGAACACTTAGTTCATATAAAATATTTTATTTTTCGTGTAATAGCGTTTTAGTTGCCTACAACTATTGCAAGCTCTAAATTTTTAGTATTCCATACCCCGGAAATTATCTCACCCCCCCCCCCCTCCTGAAATTTTCCCAGCCCCTCCCGAAATTATTTTCTATAGACGCCCATGATTCAAGGTAATTTATGGGATATTTTAATCGCACTTAGGGAGGGAATCCTTCGTCTATACACACCGTCTGCGTTTAGGATGTAAATAGAAAACGTTTTCAAAGAAAAGCAATTCATTCCTATTTATTAATATTATTTCTCTGGTCTCTGCATGGTCCTGTGGCTAACGCCTTAAATTCTCATGCGGGAGATACGGGATCGAGTCCCGGCTTCAGCAGTTTGAAGGGATTCCCTGCTCTCCCATGGATGTTAAGGAAGGGTGGTAACCTATAGATAGTCCGGCGCTTATGTGCTGGAAGTTGAAGACCTGAGAAAAGAAATAGGTACTTCTCTAAACTTTTTACGCGCGTAAAAACTTCCACCTCATAGGAACTTTGTCATCTTCGCTTATTCTGTACAATTCCTTCCTTAAATTCTTCAAAAAGGGTTACTAAATCTTGGAAAGGGGAAGGCGATCACTCGAAAACATAATAAACTTCGGCCAAATAAGGTTTTACTCAAACTTTTCTATAGGATAATTTCTTCCAACGAGAATGGTGGCCTTTCGAAGGTTTCAGGACCCCTTAGGCCTTCATTGGGAAGGGTTCAAAGGTCATTCTGAGCATTCCCTGCTTCCGAAACCTGCGTGTCGGATTATATGGAATTGCGCTAAGATGACACCGTTCCGGTGAGAGTTATTTGAGATTGTGCTCGGCACGTAATGAGGATAACCATACCTCAGCAATATAGCATTTCTTCTGGGAACTCATAAAATTCATGTTATATTTCGATGGTCACAAGGAATAACTTAGCAAGTTCAAAATCTCTACTTTTCAGCGCAGCTATTTATTAACACAGAGTAAGCGCTGTTTAACGATGTGTCAAGTAACCCAGAACTTTAAGTCTCAAACAATCAAGGCTGTGAGTTAGTGACTCCTCTACAATATCCATGTGTCTTAGGAGATGATCATAATGCACTTAACTCATTTTCCTACTTACCAATTTATTCCCTGCGACCATCGATTTAAGAATTCCTGAAGTCTCACTTACTATTTGTCCTAAAACCTCTCTCGCCTGAAATTCTTACAGATTTAAATCTCCTAAAACATTTTGATTATTTCATACTAACAAATCACCACCATCAACCACAACCAATAACATAACGAAGAGTTGTTGAGGGTGGCAAACACAGAGAGTGTAGTAATTGTATATTTGCGAAGCCGACTCTACCGAGAGAGATTGCTCGGATGAAGTGCTATTGAAGAGGGAGTCGGTATTGACCCTACGCCACTGTAGAACTGAATGTTCCAGACTGTATTATCGGCAGTCCTGAATGTTCCTGGGACTCTAGGGTCCAGACCTATCAATCCAAATCCTCGTTGAAAGGCATTCACTTAGGCTTAGCTAGTCCTGAATGGCTTTACTTCCTCCAAAGCACATTGGTTCATTGGGACTCGGGACTGCGGAAAGAAACGGAAAACTACCTATACTCAATGGTACAAGATTGGAGAGTTAACTCTTCCAGGATTGCAGATTTAAAAATCCTCGCATCCATTAAAATGTATTTAAATCCATGTACCTCCCCTTTTCGTATTAAGTAATGAGTACTTAAATGAAAGAAATGTCGACGTACTTTAATCTTTAACAGAGGTGAAGACAAATCTATATTTTGAACGTTTTGGCATGCTCTTTGGCAGCCTTCTTCGTTTGAATGTCTAGGTAAGGAAGTAGGAGCACCATAACTTTTAGGTGACCATAAATGGCAAATTTCATGCTGGAACGTCCCAAATGTACATTTTTCTAAAAATCTAACATTTTCTCTTATATTTCTATAAAAAGTAAATACTTCCTTAATGCCGTCTTATAAATGTTTTTTAATAACAAAACTGTTAATAATGACGAAATTAAACAACTTCCTTCAGATAAGTTTTATTACGGGTGCTAAGTGCTTTCAGCAGCTCTTATTACCATCCTCAGAGCAATAATGTTTTCAGCTTTACTGCTGAGGCTGATTCATTATATTTCTGTGGATGGTAGCAAGGTTTGCTGGATGCGCTTAGTGCACATTATATAACGTTCTTACAGGAAGTGACTTATTTCATTTTCACTGAAGAACTCCTTCCCTGACTGAAATCATGTACTTTCGAATAAAACTGTTCTTCGTCTGGGTAGATCTGAGATGCGGAAGAAAATCGACAAAAGACCAAGCAACCAAGTTGAATGAGTTGATTAGTAAGTTAGTAAACGGAAGCCCCAAAATGGAGTGTAATTCGAATGCTACCCCTTCCCCCGCCGGTGGTAGAGATATCCCAGTATAACTGGAAGGGTTAATATAATGGAGGGGATACACCTTGCCTCCTGGCAGACCTCCAAACCCATCCATCTTCCTGTATCTAACCATCCAACCCTTACTTTATCATTCCCATCCTTTACGGACCAATTATAGACCCAATACCAAATCACAGGTGATTTGGATATCACCTCATGAAGTAATTAATTTAGCGATTTAAATCAGGGTTCATCGGATGATTACAAGGATTTGTCACTACAGTTACCTATAATAATATGCTGTAATAAATCTTCCCTTATAAAGTACTTTGCGAATGACTTAATACAGCCAAGACAAACTGATATCACCTGTCATTTTATTTATGGCTCTTAAAGGGCCTAGGTATTATAAAAGAGAATGAAACAATCCATACTAAAACCATCACAATAATAATATATTAACAGTGACCGTACGTGAAATCAACTAAAGAAGTTTACAAATAGTATAACATTTGCATTTAGATCATTCATTACTAGACTGGACTAACACTAAAGAGACCAAACTGAGGTCAGGGAAGTTTACAGTTAAAGACTAGCCTTCTTCAAGCAGAAGATCTGAACTTAAAGAGACCAAACTGAGGTCAGGGAAGTTTACAGTTAAAGACTAGCCTTCTTCAAGCAGAAGATCTGAACTTAAAGAACTCATATTAGCCAGTCAACGTATCGGTCACAGTCGTGCGACTAACAAGGACAAACCTACGTGTCGAAGATGTAACTAATAAAGGATATACTTACTGACTGTCATTTAAGTCTTAAACTTGATATACCTATTGACTTGACAGAATTCCCTGGAGATGACATCTACCACATTGACACATTATTCAAACATTTAAGAAAATTAGACATTTATAACAACATCTAAAACAAAATATTAGGTAAATACCAAGCCATAATTCTTAGGTAAAATTAATATTTAATGCCTTACATTATTTAAAGAAAAACAATGGATTAAAGCAGTTTTACATTGCCCTCTATTGAAAAGAATTAAAAAAAAAATGCAATTCGCAAAACACGCGGTGGATATAAATAATAAATAAATCATCATTTAAGTTAATTCATTATAGTCTTGAACTTCCCATCTTAGGTGAGCAGTTTATGATAAGAAGAAGTTAAGTTTGTCTTAACAAAAGGCTTAGTGTCAATTTAAGGAAATAATGACGTTCATTGCACCAAATAAAATATCTTTCGTATTTTATATGCAAGGGTGTATTAAGAGAGCATGTATATATATATATATAGTGCAATGAACGTCATTATTTCCTTTCATTGACACTAAGCCTTTTGCAAATGAAAATACACACACCTGAATTTCGTCAGGTTACGAAGTTCTTTTATTTCTTTATTAAACAATATGAACATATAAAATACATATTTTAATTAGTTACGAAATAGTGGGCTTACCTAGGTCACGAACTTCCCTAGTTCAGTGCAACGCACTGTTGCCAGGCGAACGTTCGACAAATCCAATATTACATTCAGCACACACCGGGGGGAGAGGAGTTGGCAGCACTGTAACGTCATTCTTGTTAAAATATTCAAAGAGGTAGCATTTCCGCTATTGGATAAATTCCCGGACGGTGATATCGTAAATAAAATCTCAATTTAATCACAACCACTAACGAACTTAATGTTACAAGAAAAAAAAAGTCTAAAATATCGAAAAACATCTTACCTTACCAATATAAACAATCTTAAGGTACGTGGACACGAGCGTGAAGAATTTTCTGTCCGACAGTCAAAATTGTATAGTGTAAACGGGGTGGACAGCAGAGTCGCAACTACTCGCGCAACTGATGTCGCAGAAGGGTGCGGAAGTGTCTGACACTTGAACATGCACGTCTTAACAGAAAACTCAGCTCTAGGAATTTCTTGCGCTCGCACTGGACGGAGATATTTTCCGACAGTTTTGTGCAAGTTGGCATATCGAGTGGTTATGTTTTTGACTATTACCTTGGCTGAAGATAACCTTTTGGTTTCTATCCCTGCTCAAACTACCTCGGATGACCTAACTAAGAAATGGCCTGACCTGGAGACGAGAAAATAAATTACCTTATATGAACAAAATGAGATTTTATGAAATGTGACGTCGAAGGACTACCGGAATCCTGTATTCCATGATAACACCTTAAAATGTTTTATAAATATAATATAAACTTTCCATAATAGAAGCAGAAAGTTTACGAACAAAAATAAAGCAAAAATTGTTTGTTTGATTTTGAACAAAATTATTTGTTTATGTCTTTTCATGGTCATCGTATTAAAGAGTAGGGAAGCACAACTTTGCCGATAGGCCCTTGAGAGGAAAGCAGTTAGAGCTAGGAGTGCAGTAATGAGCCCGAAACAATTGCTTTACTGACTAGCCCGAAGGACGGCGCCGCACCCCAGAGCGGCCTGACACGATAACGCTTTTATCGACACGATACTCCTCCCCTTCGCACTTACCTAACTCACCCTTCACCAGTAAAAACACTCTACACGATTATATCATAGGAATAACACACAGGTTTATTACCCACCCACTGATTGTAAACACATATTCGTAAGTAAATAAGAAATCCCATACAATACCATCGTTCATCAAATCTCCACCTCCACTCATTTTAAGAAACCATCTCTACATTTATTTTGATTAGCTTACTATGAAAAAAGGACATAACAGTTGGATCATGTCAACCTGTGGTATTTTTCTTTCATCTGTGATTAACGTAAAAGAAAAACACTATAATTATGAACTATAATTAAAAACACTTACTCCAATGTAATTTTTAAGAAAAGTTAGATCTTCCACTACCTTACAGTAATTGCTCACTCGGCCCCTTTAACATTCGCTCAGAAAAATCTATTTTAAATTTATCTTGTGACTGACGAATTAATATTACTGCTCGAATCAATTAAAATAATAACAAGCAATAATAAGTAAATCAAACACGAAGAACCGTTCAAAGCAATGAAACTACCTCTTTCGAAGTTTCAAGCACTTATTTCTCCGATTGACATCGTCCCATCGAAATTTACTTCAAAACCTCTTTTGCAGAGAATTTATTAAGCTTACAATTGGTCACATAATACCATTTTCCAACCGTTTTCGAGATATTTTAAAAATTATACGATGATTCCAAAATGTTGTATGGCTGTTAATTTTTTTTTTTTTTTTTTTTTGTAATACTTCCTTAAGCAGGCTACACACGATCAGGCCACTTGAAGGCCGGTCGCCTGAACTGTATATATTCCGGCCGGTCTGTTAAGACTTTTCAGGCGGCTGGAATATGTACACGTTCAGGCGGCCGGAATATACACACGTTCAGGCGACCGGCATTCCGGCGGACTGTTCAGGACTAACTGACAGCCCTGGCTGATCGTGTGTAGCCTGCTTTAGGAAGTAATAGAAAAACAAACCTCTAAACGCAACAAAATATCTCCGCTTGAATGAACTTTCAAACGCCTGGAACAATTTTCTGTTTAATCAATCATTCAAGAATGCCCAAACCGAAACTTCGTTGAGAAAATTATTTGTATCAACTTTTCTCATAAACGATTACAGATATCGCTTTAAAATTGTTCCATTCGTTTCCCTCTTTAGAAAACCAATTTAAAAAGGGAACCTGAAAGCATAACGCGAAAAAAGTAGGCACTAAGATTTTTTTGCCCCAAAAACCATTATCCGGTGGATAGAAGTTTGCTGCTTAACGTACTTGACCTGTCGAATGTTGTCAAAATCAGCCCATTTTAGAGGCAGCTACAGAGCCTACATACAAATATATATATATATATCAAATTTGTGTATATATATATATATATATATATATATATATATATATATATATATATATATATATACACAAATTTGAAAGACCGGTATACTAGTGATCTATGAGGTCTGAAGCGTTTTCTATTCGAAACAAAGCTAAATTAGACCTCCTCAAAAAGCTAACGATTCTTTGAAAAATACATCAAGTAAGCAAAAATGAATAAATTCTTTAGCAGAAAAGTCTGAATGTGTCATACAGGGCCGAGAGAGCATTGCCTGAATTGCTTGCAAATGTTAGATAGCACTTGGAGGTAAAGCAGAGGAAAAATATTTTCTGTATTTTATGACAACCTTCCTGGTTCAGCTGAAGTATTTTCTTTCGAGAGGTTTCAATTCTAAATTCTCCAAAGGTTGCAAAGAAATGGAAATGATCGCCCACTTCATTCCTATCGAATAAATGCCATTTTATTGCTTTCCCTAGTGAATAATTTAGCATTATTAATACCCTCCCTGCTTTAATTGTATTATTTATGTAAATTCAAATATTTGTATAATTTACATGGCCAATAGTCTTTTAATTGATTTAATATATTGTGAATTCGACAGTAATATGCTGCCTATCAATGTTTCTTTTTATTTAGTGAAACAAAATTAGAATCGTTGACTTTTTTATTTATTTTTCTTATTGTAGCCTCCTCCTGCTTCCTATAAATATCTCTCCTGTAACCAATTAATATTTTTCAAATCAATTTTTAAAAATGTAATACCAAATAATTTTTTTTTCGATTATGCTTTGATATAAACTTTCGATATCCTCGATAGAAATAAAAATAGTCAGAACATATTTTTATTATAAGCGCTATGCGCTTTCAGCAGCTCCTGGCACCATCATCAGAGATATACGTTATTCAGTTTAATGGAACATTTAGTTCTGTTCAGTTTAAGCTGACCATTATTTGGTTCTGTTAATTCTAGCTCGACCTACTAAACGTGCTAAGCGCCCACAATAAACAATTTTGTGTTAGGGACGATTTCCATTTCTTCTGAACAACGCCCTTCACTGCCAGCAACTACGTACCTTCGGTGTTATCATATTTTAAAAGGTGCAAATTATAAACTGAGTGACACCTGTCGCCCGATTAATTAATGGCATAAGCCCGCTTTACAGATACACGATATAAGCCGGTCTGCATATCACTAGGTTCCTAGATACACTTTAAAATCCAGAGTTCATGGCGGCTATGAAAAAATGTTCTTACTTAAAACTGCCATGATTTTGGACTTCCTCTTAGTGGTTTCTACCCCAGACTTGAGCAGCTTATAACATTAGCGTACAATGAAGTTGGCAATAATTGGGACATTACTTTCCTAGGAAAACTTGTTCCAACAGGTATCAATGCTAAACATGGACCCATTGAGTGCGATGAAACATTTTAGAACCACATGTACAATACTCGCTATCCTCGTTCCCATAAGCCACAAAATCCTCATCGAAGACTAAAGCGGCGCACAGTGGGGCGAGTATCTCCTGTTCTACTGGTCCTAGAGTACTGCTTCTGGTGTAATTTTAAAGGAAATCCAATGCTATACTTAACTGCATCATTAGCAATTTTTAAGCAATTTCACCAGTTGCGATATAACTGGTAGGATGAATTTTAAATGTGTACATACATATGTATCTTTATTTTTTCAAAAGTTCAAAAACGCAAAACTAAAACTATAAAAAAAAATATATCTAGCCGTAAAAATTAAAAAAAAAAAAAGATTTATTCAGTAAATTAATGAGAATCTTATGCTGTAAGAATTTACAGTACTTCTAAAAAATTTTAATTTTTATTATTTACATCATGATATATGTATATTAAATGAAATACGTTTTTGTCTTTCTGACAAATGGTCGACTGATATTGATCTAGTAAGAATACCTACTAGAGTGGACGAAGATGGAAGTTGTTTAGAACATACTTCTGGAAAAATTAAGTTCCTCTTAAGCCATTCGTGATTTTTCCTCAAAAGATCCAAAGATCTGTTTACATCATTCCATTTAAATTGAAAATCTAGCACCATTACCTTAATTTCTCCAGGAACCCGTTCTTCGAACTTTTTGTAATCGCAAAACCAAATAAGAAGTCCATCTTTCCAAAGCCGTGTCATAATATTAAAATTAATAAAAATCTAAAAAAATTGAAATATATCATCATTTGTTTTGTTTTCCATTGTGTCGAGACGGGAGACATGAGACTGATTCCTAGAAGGAACGGAAGGAACCACTAATTGGATTAATAAAGGCGGGCAAGTATCAACAGAAAAATAAAATATCTACTGACAGCTGTAAACTAGACAATATACTCCTAAAAGATTACCAAGTCGAACTTTTGGCAAATACCGGCGATTTGCGGAATCAATTATGTGTTCTGGAAGCAAAAATAATTTATAAAATAAAAGTACACGACCAATTTAATAAGCTAAAGTGTTTTTCAACATAGCAATAATAAACGGGCTTTATGTAAAAACCAATATGGCTAAAAATAAACGCGCTCAATAGAAAAGGGTTTATTTGTTATTAACAATACATACAATCAAAATCCAAAATTAAAAAGTTAATTTTTTCCCCCAATGTCCAACATTACTGTGGGATCGCCCCACTGTGCGGCGGTTGCCTAGAGACAATTTGTTATAACATGCCATCTGAAATGCTCACAATTTATTGTTCTAGTGGGTTACGTAATTCTACATATTCCCACATCATGCCTTACATTGTTACTGTTCGTTACCTTTAATACAACTTCTCTGTAAATAGACAGCGACACCCTATAAGTGACTGCCCTTTCCATGCTAGAAAAAGATTTGTATTTTAGACGACCGTCCAGGTACAAAGCATAAGAAGAAAAGTCACTTAATTTTTTATAATTAAAGAAAACCGTTTTATACAGAATGTATTTAAATAATAAATAAATACATTAAATTATAGATTAAATGAAAACAAATAATGTCTACTTTAAAAATGTCACGTAAAAAACCTAAATTAAATTAAGGGTAAGCCCTTCTTGTATTCTTATATCAGTTCCCATGTACCTACCTCTAATCTAAGCGCTGCTATAGCATATTGTTTTTCTAGCTATATATATTGTTTTTTTCATATATATATATACATATATATGTATATGTTAGTATTAAATCTGTCCTGCTTGGTTTTACAGCCCTGATGAAGGCTGGAATTTCAAGCCGAAACGTCGGCAACAATAAAACCATTTTCACTTGTAAAATGTAGTTTTATTAAGAAGCAATGACCGAACCCCGACAATCCCTACCTTCGCATTATCAACGGTCAACGATCTCCTCTCAATAAATTACTAAATTAAAATTGTATTACTACAAGTGTTACCATTCAATGTATTCTGGGGGCGAAACAAAATTTTTTTTGCGTTTGTGTTCCTTCGTATATTTTACATGTACACCTAGTCGTCAATACGTGTGTCTTGCAATACAAAGTTTCTGTCTCCCCCCCTCCCCATTATACATTCCAATAAATATTAACTAGAATTATTCAAATAATCCGTTGATAATAAATTATTAGCACTTTCCTCCGAAGGAAAGTAGCTATTGAGGTTGGACTCATGACGGAATTTTTGAAAAATTTCTTCAAATCTTTATCGATCCTACCTAGTAGACACGTTAAAATTTATATATATCTATATATATATATATATATATATATATATATATATATATATATGCATATATATATATGTGTCTGTTAACACGATAGCGGCCAGAGTTTTTGTTTTTTCGTCACGAAACTTGGTATATAGCATTCAATTAGCAAACGATTGAACGAGTTCGTTAACCACCAAAGTCGGTCCACCGGAAGGAGGGGGGTTTACCCCGAACCCAAAACACTAATTAGACTATGTCAGCCGTAATATTTGTAATATTTCAGCGAAACTTGGTATTCGCAGTGGTAATATAGAGAGAAAAGTGAGACATAAAAATGAACTAAATCGGTTCATTAGAAGGGGGGGTTTACTCCGGACCCACAATACCAATTCGCCACTACCAGCCGTGATTTTTGGTATATTTCGACGAAAGTCGGTATTCGTAGTAGTAATCCACAAGTATATATGTGTTGTAAAAATAAACTAAATCGGTTCATTAGGAGGGGGGGTTTACTCCGGACCCACAATACCAATTCGCCACTACCAGACGTGATTTTTGGTATATTTCGACGAAAGTCGGTATTCGTAGTGGTAATCTACAAGTAAATATGTGTTGTAAAAATAAACTAAATCGGTTCATTAGAAGGGGGGGTTTACTCCGGACCCAAATTCCTAATATACCGCTCGTACCTCATACCGGTCGTAATTTCTGCTGTATTGTAACGAAACGCGGTATACGTCTTGGGTAACTCATGAGAAAGATGTGTTGTAAAAATGAGCTGAATCGGTCAATCGGAAAGCGGGGGTTTAATTTGTAATATATTTTAATAGAAAAGCCCGCCAGACGTAGGTTCACAAAGCCGCCGCAAGGAGCGCTTTCTACCACTAGAGTGACTGTATCCTGTTTCTGCGTTAGATCAAAATACGATAATATGAGGCTTTTTGTATTTATTACGTAGTGTAATAGGTACCATGTGTAAACGTAACTCTGGAAGCAAATTAATAATTGATCAGTTACTCATTACAAATTTAAAAGAGAACTATTCATGTTTTTATTTTATTTATGTAGGATATTTTAAGCAAATTGTTCTGGAAACCAGTCTACATTACCCAAATTCTGAGGAAAGTGCTTAGTTATGCAGCTCCTGCGTGACGGACTTTTTAATAATATATTTGGTATAATTCTAGATGTAATTGAAATAACCTTTAATCTGTTAATTTAAAATTCCCGTTTAGTGAATAAGTAATAATAACTCCGTGTTTTGTGAATAAGCAATTATAAATCACTGTTTTGTGAATAAGCATGATTAAATCAGTGCACTTTAATAGGCCAGGCTTACTTACTTCCTGTAGATTTGTCCATGACCCACAATCTTCTTTATGCTGTAAACCCGTAAAAATAGGCATGGTAGTGATGTCAAGCAGAATCTAATAGAAGAAGAAGAAATGTGTACAGTGAATAGAAGAAGAATATAAAAAAATGTACAGAGGATGAGTAATAACCAATCTTCTTCATCCAAATTCTCAAAATATTTGTTTTTAAGACCATCGAATATCATGTCTCTTATATTTCAAAGAAAATGACAAATAATAGAACCGCTACTCTCTGGAATATTCTCACAATCTAAACACACCATGAAAAATGACAAATGTTACAATGGCTGACATCTTTTCTTGCTGCGCCAGAAGTAGTATTACGACTAATTAATTACCTCTCCAATTTCGAATTAATTGTCTATGCATTTGAATATTTATTCACATAAGTATACATTTTTATTTAAATTCTATTTACCATTTTACCATGTTTCAGGTAATTCGACGAAAACAAAGCAGTCCATAGAAGACCCTCGAGGTAAGTACTCAATCCTGGTTCTATTTGCATGGCGAAAATTGTTTTCTTTCTACCGCATAAGACAAATAATTGGTAGTCCATGAGCCGGTAACGCACGTTTCATGAAGTGTTTTATGCACCTTGAAATGTTGCTATAGTGCATCTCTTGGGTGAATAAGAAGGTAAATATGTGTTGGCTAGACTTACCGTGGAACACCAGATACTGCGCATAGGAGAAATGTGCAAAACAATATGTTTGGCACAAAAAAAAAAAGTGTTTCATTCAGAAGCCAACAATCTTTAATGTAAAATTAAGGCGATTTTACAATGAATAATAAGTAGGGACACTTTTATGGGGGGTAACATGTAAAAATAACCACAAAGGTGTTTTTATTAAACAGTAAATGTACTCACGCTGCGATTTAAACAGCGTCATCAATAATCATAATTGAAAATAATTACAAAATGGCAGAAACTTTTTGTGGGGGTTATTTATCAGCAAACATGTAAATAAATGTTGCCTACGATAGACTGAATGTTCAGCGTTACAGCTGTACAAGATCACCCGACCAAGACCCACTGAGATCGTAAAGAACAACCACAACTGCCCCGATGATCGGTACTCTCACTCACTCTACGGTTGCACGCAGTGTATTGCAGTCTGTCATAGGCAACATTTATTTTAATTTTTGCTGATAATTAAACCTCACAAATAGTGTCTATTCTTTTATAATTATTTTCAATTATGTTTATTGAAAACGATGTTTAAATGGCAGCGTGAATAAATCACTTCATTTAATATTAAAAAAAACTACTTTGGGTTTGTTTGTTTTTTATATGTTAATCCCCTTAAATGTGTCTGCCTTATTTACTATTAATAGTAAAACTGCCTTAATTTTTCATAAAGATTGTTGGCTTCTGAATAAAACACTTTTTTGGGGCAACCATATTGTTTTGCACCTTTCCCCTATGCTTAGTACCTGGTGTTCCACGGTTAGTCTAGCCAACACATATATACCTTCTCATCTACCCAAGAGATGCACTATAGCAAAATATCCAAGTGCCTAAAACACTTCATGAAACCCGTGTTACCAGCTCTCAGACTATGGGAATATCAGTTGCAGAATAATAAGGAATATCTTATCACATAAAATATAGACGTACTCCTTATATTAAATCCAACTTTAATTGGCGTGACATACATTATTATATTTTATTTACATAACGTATGAAATGTAATTGTATATGCTGGTATTAATATCACTCCTACATTCCTATGGGATAGGCACCTCACAGTGAGTAGACAGGTACCTAATGAGAACAGTTTCCGAAAAAAATCACGAAACACGTCTGGTATTTTATAAGAGTACTGAGTACTGTATAGTAAGGTTTCATGACACTGGGGCACACCGGACCTTCCAGGTATTTTATAAGTAACTTAAACTTTTATTAAGAAAATTCCCTATATAATATCTGTAATTCCCTATATATTATCTGTGTAATTCCCTATATAATATCTGAAGGAATACTTTCCTTATTTTATTAAAATCGAAAATATTTGATACATACAAATATTTGGTTTACCATACATTATCACATCCACATCCACCCTTTCTGTGTGTCCTAGTATGCACATAGGGATATTTGAATTGGTCTGTATCACCCAAAAGTATATCTTTACGGTTATTTTCTGAATATATTCTGCAGGTAAAGGTGTGCGCATTCCCCTCCTCACCAAATTACCTTCGAACGAAACGTTGTATGTGTCTTGAATATTTTAGAAAGCCTCAGCTGATTTAATCGGGTTTCGTACGGCAGAACTGCATATATATTCATAGCATCCCTGAAGTAGATACGAAAGGGTGCGGCGGTTGATAAGGGCGTTAGGGCGGCCGGTATGGTAGCCCTGATAGGGTCGTCATGGAAACGGTGGAGCTCGGATGGCAACGGGAGGAATGTGGATGCTAACGATCCGGGAAAAAGGCTCAAAGCCGCTGCTTCACCGCGCACTCCGACTCGTACCAACCGCGGGTTTTTTTGCAAACCGAAAGGCATATTCGAAAATTCCTTATGTTTTATTCTCTCTTTTGGTGAAAGTCAAGCGGACCTCAAGGAATTCAATATTTCCGCAGCGATGCTGGTAATCCTTTCTTTGAAGACTTCCCTCCCCGAACATGAAATTAGAGAAAGAGAGAAGTAGGGCTATTAAACAATTGGAATTTAAATTTAAGAATGTTCTAGGAAATACATTATCACTAAAATATTTAAACTATTTAATCTTGAAATCAGGCTACACTACAAAACGGATCACGTTATGACATTAAATCGTTAGTTTTTGGTGATTAAACTTCACTTAATTTTTCTTTAGAACGCTAATGGCCCAAGTCGCTGAAGCACCAAAATAGGGAAAAAATTATGGCGTTCTTTCAAAAATCTGATTATGTTGTGATAAGCCCATCACGGCCAGATAAATTAAATTATAAAATAACCATTGTCCTACTAGGGGATTGGAAGAACATTAGAGGAATTTATATTCCCCATATGTCCAAGTTACAAAAAGAATTTCTGAAAAAGAAAAAATTCTGATGGAAATTCTGAAAATAAAAAATTGTCCCTCCACTCAAAGTATTGGCATTATCCATCTTAATAAAAGAAAATCTGTTTAGTTTTCCCCAAAATTATTATTGCTAGGTGATGTTATGCTAGATAACGTCTGAATAACTCGTCCCTAAAAATCCGTCACAGGAACGTTATCATTAAAATAAAATCTCTAAAAGATTGCCAATATGTATTACAATTTTTTATAATCATTCGTGCCAAATCAATGACACATAGTCGTCACATAATCTTCTATGTAAAGTTGATCTCATATTTTGAGGGCGTTTCTCTTCTTTCTATACTTTTTATTAAACCCAACTGTGACTTATACCGTGCCTTATCGTCTCTTTTCGCTGTTCCCCTCGTCACCAAGTACAAGCTTAAACTCTAAGTTATCTATCGGAGAAAGTGACGAGTGGACATAAGCCGAAGACCAGCCCTTGAAGAACGGTGATAAAGCACGAATTTTGGTGCTCCCAATAAACAATTTTAATAATATTAATTTTTTAACAACAATTTTAATAATTGAAGGCCGTTTGTTACATAATATAAATATTTGTTCAAATTTCTAACATAGGTTCTTTGAAATTAAAAAAATAAATGTTGTGATAATTGAATATGGCGACTTGGCAATGACCTCTCCCTTCCGACCAGCATGTTGACTGAAGGTAGTCCATTTATCTTTTCAATACCAATTTACGATAATCAACATACGTAAAAAAATATAAACTTAATATATTATAAATAACATAACCTTTTCTTCTATTTTATTTATTTTATAATCAAATTCTAAAACTCGAATATATACTATTATTGCTACACCCATATGTTTTTCTTGATTATGTAGTCACTCCTCAGAGGTTATATTTTTTTTATTGTTATTACTTACCTTTTATTTAATTTAAATTGTTGACGATAATGATGCACCGTGTCATTGGCGAATAGCATGTATGTAACTTATAATAATTGCTTCTAATCCTTTACTTATGGCACTAGGGATTTGAACTGAAACGCACTAAATGGGAGTCGGAATTTTTTGGTCCATACTCCAGAGTGAAACGTAAGTAATGAAGGTTGGCTGTTATGACAATAGCACAAACTACAAATTGGTAATTAATGTATTAACTACAGAGATATTGCCTGTTGTTGGGGTTCGGTGAGAAAGATGCTGAAGACTATTGACTCCTTTGTGTGACCGGTAGCTAAGGGAGGGTATAAGGTGTAGGTAGGAAGTCCTGAGGGTGTGGGCTGAATCTGAATGGGTTTAGGAGCTAGCCAGTCATTCTCTGATCCTCTATACAATTCTCTACCTTTCTCCTTCTAGATTAGGCTGCAAGGATACACTTACAAGTCGATAGCCCAGGGCGTATATAAGGGGGCAGGCTTATAAAATAAAATTTTATACAACCCTTAAAAATAAATTAAATAAGATCATTTAGCTCATAAAAAATATTCTATTTTGGGTGTAATATATTACACCCAAAATAGAATCTTTTTTAGCCAACTAAAACGCTATAGCGTTTTAGTTGGCTAAAACTCTTCCAAGATCTAAATAGTTAGTATGCCATACACCGGAAATGGTCTCAGCCCCCCCCCGAAATTTTACCAGCCCCCTCGGAAACGCCCATGCGATAGCCCCATTTATATTAATTGAGAAGATATGGTCGACCGTTCGGAAGTAAAAAGCGTTGATCGTCGGGGTTTCGGTCAGTGTTCTTATTCAATAAAACACATTTTATTTGCTAGAATGTATATTTATTGCCGCCAACGTTTCGGCTTGCTATACAAGCCATCTTCAGGGCTGTAAAAACATATATGGTATAACAATGGTAAGGACAAAAAAAAAAGGCTAGAAACATTAACATAAATATGAGTACCTATATGCTTGAAAATATAAATATATATATGTATATATATATATATATATATATATATATATATATATATATATATATATTATCCTAGGAGGCATGGGGTCATTAAAGCAGTCTTCCTTTATTACACCACATATATATATATATATATATATATATATATATATATATATATATATATATATATATATTATAAATTCCTCCAATATATCCAACAATTTGATATTATAATATTAATTGAAACTTTCTTAGAGGAATCGGATCAAAGCAAATATCTAAATTATTTTATTGATTTCAACGTAGTTTGGGTACCGGCAACTAGGATTTCAAATCGAGGGAGAGCTTCTGGGGGTTTGTTGTTAGGAATCAAGCATAACCTTTCAGATGTTGCCTCATTTTATCTCCAAGGAGCAGAACATTTAATTAATCTAAAATATCAAGAAATATCGAATAAAGAACTAAAAATACTGCCTCTTAATTGTAATAAATGGGAGGAGGACTTTCAGAAATTAGAAAACTTTCTTTATAAATATAATTCCTTTAATATGTTGTGTCTTGGGGATTTTAATGCACGCATTTCAGACTTACAAATTATACCTAAAGAAATCATTGAAAATAGTAGCATACTAAATACTAAAAGGAATTCTAAAGATTGTGTTAGCAATTCAGATGGTCATAAATTACTGGAATTATGTAGCAACTCTAACATGGTTATAATGAACGGGAGGACAAAAGGTGATGAACTCGGGGAGTTTACTTACATATCAAATAGGGGAAGTTCAGTGATCGATTATGGTTTAATATTTGGGGACATAGCAGAAAGGGTGAAAGAATTTAAAGTAGGCACTGAGATTTTCACAGAGCATCAACCGTTAGAAATAAAATTATATCTGTCTAAAAGAGATAAGGGGAGTCATTTATTGCCTTTATTACCAAAATTATGCTGGACTGAAATTGATGAAGCAAACTACAAAACAAATGTACAAAATAACATCACAAACTTACTTAAGTCGAATAATTTAGCAGATCAGATAAATAATATAAAAACATCATAAAGAACTCGGCTTTTGAAAAGCGCTCTAATACAAGCTACTTTACACGGAAGAAGCCCTGGTACGTTGGAAAATGTGAAAGTCTACGGCGTAAATCTTTTTGTTTATTGAGGCTTTTTAGAAAAACTCGGTCGGAACTGGTTAAAAAGGATTATCTGGATATGAATAATAAATTTAAAAGTGAGTGTAAAATTAAGAAAAAGCGTCATATGGATAATGTTTACAATAAGTTAATGCATATAAATAACACTAAAGAATTTTGGAGTATTGTAAATACTTATAAATCTAGGAAATTCATATTAAGCGAACTTATAAACAGCGATGACTGGATTAAACATTTTTCTGATTTATTAAATAAGGACACAGGTAATAGATTAACAACTTGTGAATTTTCAAAAATCGATGATGAAATGTTTGATCGGCCTTTCGAAATCTCGGAACTTAAATATGTTTTGTCTAAAGCTAAGAAAAACAAAGCACCCGGACTAGATCGAATTCCGTACGAGCACTATAAGAACGCACCTGACTGTTTGTTAGAATTAATAATAATTGAATTTAATAGAATTTAAAGGGAAGGGAAAATTCCGCAATCATTCAACAAATCAATATTATTTCCTCTTTTTAAGAAAGGTGATTTTAATAATGTCAGAAACTACAGAGTGATCGCGTTTGCAGATACCATATCCAAATTATTTTCCGTATTACTGACTAAAAGATTAGAAGAATGGCTAGATTTAAACAATATAATTGTAGAATTTCAGGCCGGTTTCCGCAAGTCCTACTCCACAACCGACAACCTCTTTAATTTAGTGAATCTTGTTAAGATAAAAACTTCCGTTAAAAGGCAGAAAGTGTACTGCTTCTTTGTAGATTTTCGAGCCGCTTTTGACAGTATAAACAGGCAGGCATTAATCGGCAAGTTATCCCAGATGGGATTGTCGTATAAATTTTTAAAAGTGATATCAGGATTGTATTCGGACACTTACAGTTCTGTCTGGTTGAAACAAGGTCTGACAGAGGAATTCATTACAAATACTGGCGTGAAACAGGGTTGTAATCTCTCGCCGGTTCTATTTAATCTATTTATAAATGATATTCTAGAATATGTCGGGGGCGGTGTAACTATCGAGGGCCGGAGAATTAGAGGACTTCTTTATGCCGACGATATAGCGCTCCTAGCCTCGGATGTCTTAACCCTGCAATTTATGATTAATAATTTAGAGGGATACTCGGAAAAATGGGGTTTGTCTATAAATTTGGATAAATCTAAAATTATGATTTTTCGGAATGGAGGGAAACAAGCTAGAAATGAATCTTGGACTTTCGGAGGAAAAAAAATTGAAGTTGTACAAGAATATACACATATTTAGGAATTCATCTCTCGCCTCTCCTATCCTTTCATAAGCATATAAAAAGTGTGACAGAAAAATCTAAATTTGCTCTTCATACTGCATGGAAGCGCCTAATTAATGACTTTAAGTTACCCATAACCACTAAATTATCCGTTTTTAATTCTGTAATAAAATCAATCCTGAGCTATGGTGCGCAAGTATGGGGATTTGCTGTGTACCATGAGTTGGAACAAATTCAAAGATTTTACCTAAAAAGAATATTTAATTTACCCAAAAATACTCCAAACTATATCCTATATTTAGAAACAAAAACTCAACTCCTTTACTTTCACACTCGAAAACTACATTATAAATATATAATAACTGCATTACAAAAATCAGATAATAGACTAACTAAATTTTTGGCTACACAAATCATAGGTCGTAAGATTTACTGGTACAAAGCATGGACTCGTATTTTCGATAAGTATAATTGTACATTAGAGACGGGAAATGTTGAAAACTGGGGGAAAAATTGGGATAAAATTATCGAAATCATGTTGGAGTCAGAGGTCTCGAATCAGAGTAATTTAGCAAAAGCTTCATGTTATCATAAAACATTTAGTATGTTGGATTGGAATCTATCAGATAGCGCTAACTATAACAGGTTTACTAATCTGAGAATGGTTAGTATGCTGTTTAAAGCAAGGGGAAGCTTATTCTATTTGAACTGTAGCCCAGATAGGGATGAGCCGGCTAGATTGTGTTCAATGTGCAATTCAAAACAAATTGAAGATAATTTCCATTTTATTGCATCATGTTCAATATTAGGGGATATTCGTTATAATTATCTTGGAAAGCGACAACTGACACAGAGTGAGTACATAGAATATTTAAACGGCAAAAATTGGAGCATCTTCTATAAATATTTAGAGAAAGCATGGAGCTATAGGAAAGAGATAATTGGCTATTTCAACTATTAATTTGTAAATTTATATTATGAAGCTTATATTTTTATCATAGGAGTTATAAATTAAAGCATGATTGTGTCCTGTTAAAATATATAGCTTAGTAATTTGTTTTAGCACTTTCCTCCGAAGGAAAGTAGCTATTGAGGTTGGACTCATGACGGAATTGTTGAAAAATTTCTTCAATATCTATATATATATATATATATATATATATATATATATATATATATATATATATATATATAGATGTATATATATATATATATATATATATATATATATATATATATATATATATGTCTGTTAACACGATAGCGGCCAGAGTTTTTGTTTTTTCGTCACGAAACTTGGTATATAGCATTCAATTAGCAAACGATTGAACGAGTTCGTTAACCACCAAAGTCGGTCCACCGGAAGGGGGGGTTTACCCCGAACCCAAAACACTTATTTGACTATGTCAGCCGTAATATTTGTTATATTTCAACGAAACTTAGTATTCGAAGTGTTAATATAGAGAGAAAAGCGAGATATAAAAATGAACTAAATCGGTTCATTAGAAGGGGGGGTTTACTCCGGACCCACAATACCAATTCGCCACTACCAGCCGTGATTTTTGGTATATTTCGACAAAACTCGGTATTCGTAGTGCTAATCCACAGGTAAATATGTGTTGTAAAAATAAACGAAATCGGTTCATTAGGAGGGGGGTTTACTCCGGACCCATAATACCAATTCGCCACTACCAGCCGTGATTTTTGGTATATTTCGACGAAACTCGGTATTCGTAGTGGTAATCTACAGGTAAATATGTGTTGTAAAAATAAACTAAATCGGTTCATTAGAAGGGGGGGTTTACTCCGGACCCAAACTCCTAATATACTCATACCGGTCGTAATTTCTGCTGTATTGTAACGAAACGCGGTATACGTCGTGGGTAACTCATGAGAAAGAAGTGTTGTAAAAATGAGCTGAATCGGTCAATCGGAAAGCGGGGGTTTAATTTGTAATATATTTGAATAGAAAAGCCGGCAGACGTAGGTTCACAAAGCCGCCGCAAGGAGCGCTTTCTACCACTAGAGTGACTGTATCCTGTTCCTGCGTTAGATCAAAATACGATAATATGAGGATTTTTGTATTTATTACGTAGTGTAGTAGGTACCATGTGTAAACACAATGGAATGGATGCAAATTAATAATTGATCAGTTACTCATTACAAAATGAGAACTATTCACGTTTTTATTTTATTTATGTAGGATATTTTAAGCAAATTATTCTGGAAAGCAGTCTACACTACCCAAATTCTGAGGAAAGTGCTTAGTTATGCAGCTCCTGCGTGACGGACTTTTTGTTATTCTTGTTGCTTGAAAGCGTGATATAGTTTTAATTGCATGTTGTTATTTATCTAGTTATATTTATTATATATTTTCTGAACAATGGCATATGTAGGTTAATATAATTTATATATTAAAGTTTTCTGTATTGTACTATATATTGAATTTTAATAACTTTAGAATTTGCTTGATTTTAGCATGTTCTTTTCTTTGATTTGGCAGCACTGAGTGTGATTTTATTAAATGCTTGGTATATTGTTTACACTGCTTGTTATTTTATTTAATGCTTGGTATTGTTTATTAAGAGCTTGCTTTGATTACAATCGGCAACGCTGTTGTGCTGTTACTTAGCTTAGCATGATCCTAGTAGTACTAGCTACAACCTAGCAGACGGGTTATACCCATTGTCTTAGGCATTAAGCTTGTTTGTTTTTTTGTTTTTTTTCATGTAAATTTTTGTGGCTAAATAAATGCTCTTAAGCCCTGAAGATGGCTTGTATAGCAAGCCGAAACGTTGGGTGCAATAAATATACATTCTAGCAAATAAAATGTGTTTTATTGAATAAGAACACTGACCGAAACCCCGACGATCAACGCTTCCCATTTATATTAATGTTGAAAAACAGTTCATCTAGGATAAAGATAAAAACTAATACCATTCCTCTCGTATGTAAGGTAGTGGAAATGGACTTGATGAAATTTTCTCCTACATCACCATGGATGTGTCAGATAGAGTTATGGAAATTCGTGGGCCTTAAAATGTAGTATTTCGTGGTCTAATATCTAGGAAAACAAATTTCTTAGCTGATAGCCTCTTGATTATCTTATAATACTTTCGCATTAAAAACAGATCTGAGGTTACAATTATTACTCTTACTCTCTCTTCTTAATATATATACAGGGTATCTACCGTTTTGTTGCACCAAACTCAGGGGTTCGATTCTACGACTAATTTGCAACAATAAATGTTCTATAACATTTTTTGTTTTCTCCGCTAGAAATCCCACTTTTTTGGCTTTGTTTATTTCTTGTGGCTTCGACTTTTTTCCATTACAACGGCTATAACTACTAACATCAAATATGACCATACCAATGGAAAGTAGATTAAATATGCAATCTTCTTAATACAAACAAAAAACATTGGAGTAAATTCAATAGGAGAAACATCAAGCCAAAGATGTTACAAAAGTTTCCGAAATTTGATCGTTTTCGATCGCTTTTTTGTCTAAGAAAATATTGGAATTTTGACGTGCACTCTTCGGTAAAAACTACTTCAAAGTGTTAGCTTTTCTACAATATACCCACTTTTTTCTGTCATTCTGACAAAAATAGGAGTAAATGAAGTTTGAACCTAAAAAAACATAGATATTCAGCCAAAAATCTCAATTTTCCCACTTAAAGCAGTTACATTAACATGTGACCGATCGATTATGTTTAGAATTTTCAAACGATTTCCCAGCGATTGTTGTATTATCACTACAATGTGATTGGCCTGTGAAATTCTGGGTTATTGGGACTTCTACATACATACAAGCTTTTTAAAATAACAATTATAAATACCTTAAAAGAATTATTAATATACAAAGTTATTATAACACTAAGGACCTTATTTTTATCTGAATTTGTTGTTTATTAGCTCGAACCCTGACAATCCCGACGGTGGAAGGTATGATGTATTTGCCAGAGCATTTGATGTTTCTCAAGAACTCCCTGTCTGTTGTATATATCGGAGAGCATGTTGGCAAGATAAGCCCCCTATATTATATGCTAGATATTATCTGGTTCCCTAATAGCTATAGGAAGTGGGTGTGGTACTCCTCGCCAAATGTCTAGATCTCTCTCACGATTTATTCTCTCTGCAAAGGAAAGCAACCGGACTACCTGCGTAGGCTCCTTTGGCAGCATTTGCTTGCTTTCCGATCTTGTCGTCCAGATATATATATATGTATATATATGTATATATATATATATATATATATATATAAATAAATAAACACATATACATATATCTATAGGTTTACTCCGGACCAAAATTTGAAATATTCTTACAATCGGCAACAAAACTCGCTATACCAAAACCATAAACTAATGAAAGTGCCTAAGGTAAATTAGCATAATCGGTCAACCCGAAGGTTACTCCGCGCAGGAATTATTATTTGTATCCTACTAACGGTCGTAATTGTTTCTTATTTGCTGCCAAACACGATATAAAACACCTAAGAAACTGAAGAAAGGAATATCATATGACATTTTTTTTTTTTTTATTTAAATTCTAAAGTCCACTTATGCACAACCAGGATTTTTGAGAAGGGTTTTTCTACGGATTACGACCCTTTTCTAGCCAGGATAGGAGTAATGCATTTTCATTTTTCAACTGAAAAGCTTACATTCCTAGCGGGAATTGAACCCACGGCACTGTGCTTGGTTTGCACAGGCCCTAGCACTCATGGCCCTGGACCTTTTATGATATCACCTCAGCTGCCTTAATTTTTATAATATTCCTACGATACTGAATATAATAATCATGATGTTAATCATTTTTATTAATTTATATTGACTATAGAGATCACTCGCGATTTACTCATTTGCGGAAACAACTAACAGGTTATAAAGTCACAAAGTTTTATCCACAACGTGAAAATAATTGCATTATGGGGACTGGTAATATATATATATATATATATATATATATATATATATATATATATATATATATATATATATATAGGTTAGCTCAGTGGTAGAGCACTGGACTAATAAGCTGGAGGCCTGAGTTCAAATCCCGAGCAAGCACTAAAGGTTTTTTCTTCTAGTGTCTTCATTCACCGGTTGAATTCGGCCTCCCTGACCAAGGCCAACCCAGCCTTTAATTAATTTAATAATGGGTACCTTGGTTGGTGCTAATGGCTCTAACAGCCGAAGCAGCCAAGGGGAAAATCAGGCGGCCGGAGCATAGTACTGACCACACTATCTCCCTAGTGTGCCGTATGGTCATGAATCAGATACCTCTATAGTATCTGCCCCTGAGGGCCCTTGTGGCCTGTTACGGGACTGATTTTTATACACACACACACACACACACACACACACAAATACAGATATTACCTGTTATAATCCGCGTTTTTTTTTTCATCAATGAATCTGTGTATTCAGACGATTGGTCGTTTAGTCCTATTTCAGGTCAAAATATAATTATAATATATAATAATGTACTTAATATAAAAATAATTTAGCTCTAGATCCATAATTTCCATTTTTCCCGTTACGATGTAACCAAAAGAGAAGAAAACAAACATAAATGCGCCAATGAAAATAGTAATATAACTTCAATGCTTTTTTTTTTTTTTTTTTTAAATTACAGGGGTGGTTAAAGTTGTTTAAATTACTATTTATTTTATGTATCATTAACAACTATAGGCCTGGGGGTGTTTAGAAAAGATGGAAACCTATAGATTGCCCGTTGCTAATGGCCTTAAAGCCGATCCGCTGTAAAAAGTGTGTGTATATATATATATATATATATATATATATATATATATGAATGAAAGATCTCTAAACTACTGAAGTTGACCCTTTATGCTTCCGGTGAAGAAGAATACAAAATGAAGCATCATCCATAAGAAATCTTTGGAAAGCTGTGGCCTAACAGAGGGAATTAATACACTGAATAGTTTAATTCCATGTTAAATAGTTGAGCTATTATTTGAGCGTGACTTTTCATCTTAGGGAGTATGTTTTATTATTTTTTATTTCAAGATTAATGTATTACAGTAGTGTGCTTCATGATGTTTAATATAATGTTAATTAGGTCAAACCTTTTAATATTAGCGTGACGTTATGAATAAATTAGAGCTGAAATTTCATTAATTATGAAAATAAGCCATTAAACGCGGAGTGGGTCGGGGGGCACGGGTCACGTGAAGTAAATATTTTTGAGTTACTTTCTGCATTAAATACTTCTCATGTTCCAAAATTTATTAATTATAACCTACCTTTTTAATCTTAAGTAGCATATATATTTTTTGATACATATTTTCGTCATCCAGTAGGCACTATGTACCGGAAATGACACCTTTTAAAATGTATATATCTATATATTTTCATGTATATGTGTGAGCTTCTAAGGTTGATCTCGTGAAACAATCCGGAAGTGCCGACTAGAAAATTTCGCGTTTCAGAACCCCTAGAGACCGAAAATAACGGTGGTTCAAATTTGTATATATATATATATATATATATATATATATATATATATATATATATTTGTCTGTTCTCTCATTTCTGGCTTCCCTAATGGTCCGATTTTGATGAAATTTGGTAAAAAAATCTGTCGTCCAATTTGAAAGGTCAATTTCGTTAACCAGCAAAAACCGATTCATCAATTAGCAATCAATAGTTTTCAACAAAGGTTATATACTAAATATTGATAAAAAGTATTTAATTAGAAAAAAAAACAATATTCCACAAGACTTGTTTTTGGTCCATTTGTGTCTACTCCATAGACTTAATTAGGTATATTATTCTATTGTAGTTGGGCAACTAAACTTTGTTTTATTTTGTTAAATAAAGTTTTTTTTCTTGACTTGTTATTCGTCAAGACTTTTATTTGTCCTTGTGTATTTACTAGATAGGTTTTATTCGGCATATTATTCTATATAGTCTATATTAGGCACGGTATTCTACTCAATCTTGTGTACTTCTTCTTGATCCTTCTGTACATGGGCGTATATAAAAATAATTTCGGGGGGGGGCTGAGACCATTTCCAGGGTATGGAATACTAAATATTTAGAGCTTGGAATAGTTTTAGGCAACTAAAACGCTATTACACGTAAAATAAAATATGTTTTATGAACTAAGTGATCTTATTTAATTTATTTTTAAGGGTTTTACGAGAAGTTTTTATCATCAATTCAAAATTTCGGGAGGGGCTGCAGCCCCCCCCCCTCATGTACGCCCATGCTTCTGTATCCTCTAGAAAGGCTTTATTAGGCATATTTTGTATTGATTTATAGAGCTTTGCTTTAGAATGAGAGCCAGATTCTGTAATTTCCGCTTCTGTGTAAAAGTTAGCTACTGTCGGTGTCCCTGACGCCTTAATATCACTTTTATTCGAGATGTTCGAGAGGATTTTGATAATTTTCACAAGATATATATAAAAAAAAAAAAAAGTTTGTTTCTTTTCTAAGCTTATCAAATGGCACTAGGGACATGAACGGAACCGCGCTAAGATGCTGCAGTTCCTGCGAGTCGGACTTTTTGGCCTAATTTCACTCTCTCGGGTATTGTCATCTACTTGCGATAATCCTATCTACAATTAAACTTTTCTGGTGTTTTTATTTTTTTTACGTTTTGAATTTAATAACTTCATCTTTATTTTTTCAAATCACGTGAATTTATTACAGTCTCCGTCCCCAATCTGTCTCACTCAATAATCATCCATGAATGAAAGTCTTACTCTAATGAATGAAATAACTACAGATAGAACACTAACTCGAAAGGTATGCGCACGTGTTGCGATTGAAGAAATGTCTATTACTCATATCTATTATTCGAAAATATTCCTCTTGATGAGTTGAATTCAAATTGTACTGACGAAGATGCTGAAAACAATAGATTCTGACGAGCTACGCTTGCCTACGATATGGACGGCCTTGAAATATTAAATATGAAAATTAATTTCTCATTGATGGCCAATGGAATATCAATTACTTTAAGACCGAACTCCAGGGTAGCATCTCTTCCTAGAGTAAACTAGAGCCGAAATTTCAATTTGAATTGGTTTTTTTAATATTCCGATAAAATAAAAATTAAATATATACCTACATAACAATAAACACAAAAAGATAAGAAAAATTTGATATATTATAATAATATTTCAGTTCAAGATTTTTTATAACCAGACTACATAAAGCAACAGAAAACTAAATGAAAAGCTAAATCGTGCGCGACAATATAGCCCTTCAGTTTCCCCCCCCCCCCCCCCCGAAAACCCATTAAACAAACAAACAATATTTCAACGAAACGAGAAATCTGCCATGGAAAAGCGACATATCACGAATGAATCAACCGTTGTCTTTGGTGGATAAATATTTGAGCCAATATGCATACTCGAAAGAATCCAAAAAATGTGGAATTAAATAAAATAAAAAGATGTAAACCAAAATATACCCCATATGGATGACTAATTCAAGGTTTCCTTATTAAAAATAAAATAAAAACTACTTTTAATTTTGAATTCCTTTAAGCCATAGTCACCATTGAGACGTAGTTTGCCAGAAATGTTAATTTTCTCAAAGCGTTGAGTGATTAAAAGTAATTAATTAAAAGTATTCATGAATATTTATTTTTAGAGATCCTTGAATAAAAATCAGATTATGAATGGATTATTATCGGGCAGAATTATTAATAGACCAAGCAAATTAGATATTTGCTGAGAAAATATCAGCAGAAGTTTGGGAACGGTTTCATTTATTCGAAGGGGCATCAAATATCAATAATATGATGTTAAACTTTTCAGTTTTTTTTTTTTTATTTTTTTTCTATAATTCCCCTGAAACAAAGCATATAATCGAAAAGTTTAAACTTTAAAAACTCCTAAATCATTAAATTCTGCGTCGACTGAGTACTGGATGAAAAGGATACCTATTTTCATCCTGTACTTCTTCATTTTCTATCTATTCGCATGTTACTCATTTAAGTTTTAAATTGTAATAATCTACCTTTACTTTATGCTCTAGCTTAAACACACATTTACCATTATGTATCATTCATCTAGTCTTTGTATAATTTTTTCCCTTTCCTGTCGTCTGCATATAAATTAGTATTAACTATATCCTTCTTGTTTTACAGCCCTGATGAAGGCTTGAATTTTAAGCCGAAACGTCGGCAAATTTAAAAATATTTTGTAACTATCTAAATCTACCTTCAAAACATTTATTTAATTATAATACATTCTAGAATAATTTGTCTAAATAGTGCAACTACTTTAATTGTTGGCTTGCAAGTTGCAAAATTCTTAAGCAAGATTATATACCTCTTTTGTCAATTCTAGTAAATAAAGTGCTATTTCAAGCTGTTTCATGAGCTGAGTACTTTTCCATTTGACTAAACGATCCTGTGAAGACAAAGCATGAGTATTTTTAAGCACATTATGAATGAGGTTTTAATTACAAATATAAAGCGCCATACTGTTTTCATTAAGTAATTACTAGATACAGAGATAATTTCTGCTTTATAAGTGCTAATAGTCTCGTGTAAACTGCTCCATATATTTCATTTCATTTCAAAAAGTGTATGCACTGTAACTAAAACCCAACACGTTGAAAAATGTAGAGACCTATTTTCTTGCAAATACCGCTAACCTTATTTTTAAGGTACCTTGTTTCATAGGCGTATATAGAAAATAATTTCGGAGGGGGCTGGGAAAATTTCGTGGGGGGGCTGAGACCATTTCCGGTGTATGGAATACTAACAATTTAGATCTTGGAAGAGTTTTAGCCAACTTAAACGCTAATACACCCAAAATAGAATATGTTTTATGAACTAATTGATCTTATTTAATTTATTTTTAAGGGTTTTATGACATTTTACCGATCAAATCAAAATTCGGGGGGGGGGGGGGGCTGTAGCCCCCCTTATATACGCCCATGGCTTGATTTTTTCTGAATTAGATTTTGGAACATCTTGGCGTACGATGTCATTAACGTACATTTATTTAGTGGCATGATAGAATATTTAGTGAAATATTCATTTCAATAACCTTATAATATATGCTTGAATGAAAAAAATATTAAATGTGACTTATGTACTATATTTACAAAATATTTTAATTTACATATTCTCCCATTAAGCTGCTATTTATTAAGATGTTTGAGTAATATTAAATTACCAGGCACAAAGCATCGGGATTTGGGCCTAAATGAATTGTAACAGTGCAGAAATATCTATTAACAATTTGGATCGAATTCAGTAATGGCTTTTTTTTAAGTAAATAGTATTTGGACTCTTTGATATACAAAATTACTCATGCTCTAGCCATTGTTATTCTCCTTGTCGAATAATCCTGCCGTGGACTAATTAAGGGTTTGGAGGGACAACAAACTAGCCCATGAAAAGTGTAGTTGGCCCCCACCTGGTCGCCCAAGATATTGTTTATGTGTATTGTGTCGTGTATATATATATATATATATATATATATATATATATATATATATATATTTATATATAAAGTTAGCTCTAAGGAATACTTTTGGCACTGACCAACGTCCATGATGCAGAAACTGATATGATATGAAACAGTTTGTACAGATACCTTAATCCCCTTCCAGAACATTTAAAGCCCACATCCCTTTATCCAGAACACATTTACTCGAATAAGTACTCTTCAAAGTAAAAAACAAACATATTACATGTACAGGTGGCTACGTGCACACGACATCGATATGAGTACAGCTGTGGACGTACAGGCAAAACTAGCTACAAACCTACCCATACCAGACATAAACACGATGACGACATCGGAATTGACCCAAACATTAAGAACTAACACATTGTGTGAATGGGAAGGAAATTGTTTGAAAAGGAATTACAAATTAAAAGAAATCAAGAACACGACCAATGCCTGCGTAATTTTATCCAAGCGTAGGATACACATTACTTTCTCATTCGTATTTACTAGACAGAATAGAAAGACCTACTCGTAGCCAAAGCAACGAAACTCATATACAGACATACATCGAAATACTTCTAAGACATCTCAAATCAACGTTATTCCAAGATATAACATTGATATTATTCATTGTATTCTTCAATGAGAATATTTTATTTTATTCTGTTTTTATTCTATATAATCATTCTTGTTGAATTACACTTTTTGGTTGTCTTATTTTCTACTTGTATTTTGTTTTTATTACAATCTGACTACTACATTAACGGACTCGGATTCTGCTGTCCTCATCAGTTAATCGTTACTGTCGCAGTACTCACAATAAATTGAATAAAATAAATAATATTCCTGTAATGAAATAGTAGTATTATTTAAAAATAAAGCGAGAAAATAAAGCTGACAAAGTTAGAATTGAAAGTAATTCAAATTAATGTTTTTCTAGATAATTTCTTCTAACGATCAATATTCTACTGACAATGGCCGTTCGGAAAACAGCTCAGTTAATAGTTAATGAAGAAAACGTCAGAGGATAATATTAGGAGTTTCCGAGTAGGTGGGTCAATAGCCCCGTTTATATGTACGCTCCAAAACGACACTCCTGGCGTGCCGCTCCGGAGCGTCGGTTTGGAGTGGCGCATCAGGAGCGTGAGGTTGGAGTGTGGTAGACAAAAAGAGCAACACTCCTAGACCGCGCGCCAGAAGCGTGAGTTTGGAGCGTACGGTCCAATACTCTTCGTGTAAATAAAATATACGAAGGTTTTGGAGCGGCGCGTGGAGTTTCCGCCAGGGTGGAAACTCCACGCGCCGCTCCAACATTCCTAGGTAACTAGTCAATCGAATTGAACACTTTGCAGTGAGAAGACCACTTTTTTTAAATGAGTTCAAGAAAAAAGAGTGCTATTGCTTGTGTAGCACTGTATTTAATGTGTCAAAAGAAACAGAGAAATCCGCGAAAAATATAGGTTAAGGAGTGGAGAAGAAATAGAGAACGCTTCGGTCATATGCCTCTTTTGCGGGAGCTGAGAGAAAATAACCCAGAAGATTACAGAAATTATTTAAGAATGGACGACATTACGTTTCAAGTAATTTTTAATTTAATTCGCCCTTATATAACGAAAAAAGATACAATTATGAGAGATAGCATTAAGAATATTAACATACATTTGTAAATTACATTTAATCATACATTCAGTTTACTCATAATGGTTATGGGTTTGTAACTTAGAACCAATAAACAAATATAAAAAAAAAAAAAAAAAGATCTGGAGCGTTTGATTGGAGCAAGTGTGTGAACATGCCGCTGCAGGTCGGAACTTGCACTCCCGGAACGTCGCTCCAGGTCCGCACTCCTGGCATCTCGGCGGCTAGTATTCACACACACAGGATTGGAGCGCCGGTTTGGAGCGTCCGCTCCAAAACTGTAGGAAAACCTGTGTGTGTAAACGGGGCTAATGTCTCAATTATCGATGATTTTCAGAATCGAAACAAATTATTTCGGCTTCGAAGTTTACAATAAGATTAGATAAAGTGTTCTCACTTCATGTATTTAAAGTTGTGGAATTATTTATTATGTGTTGTTAGACCGCAACGAATGCGATTTGCGAATTGCTATGTCTAAATGGAAATGCCAGCTTAAAACAAAATGCTAATATAAAAAAATATATATTTGGGAAAAAGTAGTAATAAAATGCCGGTGTAAATAAAAAGAAAAGAAACTTTAAAAAAAAAATGAAAAAGTAATGTAATGTTAAAAATGTAATATTCTAAAAAAAGCTATGCCATGAATTATTTTTATCAATTAACTACATGGCATAAATTTAATGATCATCAGAACGAAATTATGACAAAGGTAATAAACATAAATATTATTGTCGTAAACTTGCCAATAATTCTATTTCAAAAACACTAAACCATGTTAAATACTTCTTATTCATATTTGCTTGAAGTGCATAACTGCACTCTTGTTCGAGTTCAAGGAAACATCAAGTATTTCCTGAATTCCTCTACAAGCAAATTCTCTTCAAGGACATTTATAAGTGCGGCCTTACTCTTTCTAGAATACGGAACACAAATGGCAGATTTGTTGGCGTGCAAGTTGTAAATTGCTCGAATTTATACTTTTTTCCTGCCTAATTAGTTCAGTAATTTTCATTTGATTCTTCCAAAACTCATTTTTGCGAGGTTCAAAAATATTGTTACTAAATAAAAATTGAGTACAAGTTATAGTCGTGTAATGAGTTTTATTTTGTTAACCTGAGATTAGTTCAGCGAAGATCTTTCAAAGTAGTCTTGTATTGGTAAAAAACCACCAGGTTAGTCTTATATTAATATAGTTTCCTACATCTGGGAAACAGTTTATCAGGTGGCTTGCCATGTGTTTGGATTCCCCATTTGTTCATTAGCACTTTTGCATTTCATAATCATTTGACAGGTTTGAAAAACGATTCGCCTCTGGAGAAGAACCGGCTTAAGGTCTCCGTCCGCCTGGACTTAAAATACGACTTACATATATTATGATTTAC